>JAWQFJ010001489.1:289952-307452 GCA_034096865.1 Theodoxus fluviatilis | reverse complement strand
ATTTCATAATTCAAGCCCGCAGCCCCACAATGGGGCCGTTTAAGGGCAAACAAAAGCTTGTTGGCTTTGAGGCGCGGGTAGCTCTTCAGGACAAGTGCTGCTTGAAATCATCGCTGTCGTGCTGGGTGTCTCTGTCCCGAAGCCAAATAAAGAGAGAGAGGGATAGAAACTGTTGCACTGGGACTGACTGGATTTTTGGCTGTAATCAGTGTCTGGTGCGAGAGACTTTTCTCGGATCCGCTGTTATCGTTGACCTTTATTTGGTTAGAATATGATTTTAGAAGAAATCCTTTCAGTTTTCTCTATATTTGTCAGGTAGGATTCTCGGTATGAATCAAGCGCGACCATACCATGATATTTTACTCCTGCATATCCTGTACCATACTGTGAGAGCACAAAACAAAGCAGTGCATAGTGAATAATGCCGTTACTTCTTGCTATATCGTTCTTTTTCACTCAAACCGTCAGTTTTATCTCTTGGCACATTCATTGTACAACCGAACTTGCTAACGGATCCACGATAAATTATTTGGCCATTTCAGTTTAGTCTAGATATTCGAAAGTGGCTGTTTATGTCAATAACTCTGTTTTAAAAAAAAGGTTATCGTAAACTGGCATATTCCATAGCTCATATTGCAACAACAGCCCCACGTTTGTCACCATCAAGAAACCATTATTTTGTCTTGAGGATTTCCTTACACTTTACTAACGCATGCGTCATCGTGCTTTCACGGGACCTTTTTTTCTTTTTGGTTCGCAGTTGACGAGGCCAAACGTGCATGCAGCTGTTCAAATTTGTCTTCCATCTCGCTTCTCAGCCTAACCTACTTAGCGTCATTTCAAAACCATGGAGGATTGGAAGACATTGATCTAGAAGCGTGCTGGCGTGATGCGCTGGGACCACTCCTACGGCTTTTTGGCGAGAACTTACTTAATGCCGAGACTATTCATCATCGTCCTGGTTGAAGGGTTCCCCATGAAACCCGACCATTCCGGGAGCTTCGGAACTTAATGTTTTCATTTCATTCTTCGCACCTAAAAGCGATACCCATGAACACGGCTCACGGTGTCGATTGTTCCTCGTGCCAGTCGACGCGCTGCAATGGCCAGCGGATGAGAGGACGCGCGCCTCTCCGACAGCGCCCAGTGAGAACTGCTTCGCCTGTCTCCTCGCTAACGGCCGCAGACACGCGTCACCTTTCAAGCCGGGGACATTGAGAGAAAACACCTACACGCGTCGGGACAAAACCAGGATTCGACGCCATCAAAATTTATAGGCCTCTTCATATCCGCCGGGCCCGTCCGTCTCGAGCGCTGGACATTCCGACTTCCGCCCTGGCGAGGCGATCCGCGCATGCGCGGGCAGTTAACGCCCCCTAGCGGTGGGAGCCGAAGGCTGCAGCGACGGACGGCGGTGGCGGCTCCCTCTTCCCTCTGGGCGGGCTGCCCCAGCTATTTTTCAGGCGTGACGGCCAGAGACAGCGAGACGGGCGAGGGGAGGGGGCCCAGAGAAAACAAAGATGATCCCAAGCGCGACTTCTCATTACTGTTGATGACGCGCACGTGCCGGCACGCTCTGGCACGAGGGCCACGTGCGTGTCGATTACAGACGGCGTCCTGGGGCCCGGGGGAACGCTTGGCAGCGCTGCCGTGGCGTGTCTCATATCACCCCCTCCCCCTTCCTCTCTCCCCTCTCCCCTCCTCCACTTCTACCCCCACCCCCCACCCCCACTCCTTCCTTCCATCCTACCCTCACCCTCCCCTGCCGTCACCCCTGTCTCCCTCCACCCAGTCAGCAACAGTTGCACGTGCCGCCTGCGCGCGTGCAGCACGCAGCATGCCGTGTTTAAAATGGCCGCCACGCGTCGATTGAGTGCGGTCACCTCGACCAATGGTCAGGCACACAATGAGACGGAGGGAAGGGAAACTACCTTTCCCCCGTCATGAGGGTTGGGTTGCGAGAGGGGTCAGTGCCGACTTTGTCCGTAGCGGAAGACTATTCTTTGGTGCTGTCCATGGGATCGTGCAGCACGTCCGGGGAGCCGAGGAGAGACGAGAAACACAACGACGCATAGAGGAAGCAGAGCCTGTCTCTCTCTTCTATGAGGGCTAGGTCACCCCCTGTGGCGAGTGGGCTGCTTTCAAAGGAAACTCAGTCAAGTGCAAAACGTTACATTCAGACACGCGACGATCTATTATCGCTCAGGTGCTAACTGCTCTCGCTTGCAACACCGACTGGCTCGAAACAGGGAAGTTAAGCTACGACCATACGGGTCGAGGCAGGGAGATATCAATTTCGAGTTGGCCGTGAAAAGCTTGATTGAAGAACAGAATTTACGAACGGACATTGCTTTTGCCTCTATTGAAAACCGTCAAAGAGGCGTAGCAAGGGTTTGAGAAATGGAGGGAAAAGGAAGAGCGCCATCATGCGGGTCCATTCGTTGCCTTTTAAATCAATTCAGGAAGTTAAACTCACAGTTTACATCGTGGGAGTCAATGAACTCAGCTAAACATGGAATGGAGAGTGTGTGCATTCATCAGGGACTGCAGCTTGAAAAACCAGTTACAACATTTTGACTGTTTTGAGGCAAACTTTAATATTTATGCAATTGGGTAGACTGACTTTCAGGGTATCCAAATCAAAATGCACAGGGGAATGACAAAAGAAAATCAAAGTATTGACTTGGTAATGCTCCAACCAACTCAAGTGATAAGAGTAGTTAATGGCTTGAAATAGCGTATAATAGCTGATATACAGCAAATCCTCACCCATCCATCCACCTGCATGTCTATATTCTTCACCGAATACACGCTTTGCAGCCGGCAGTAGGCGTTTGTAGCAAGTGAAACAAGAGAACTGTAAAAGGGATTTGCAAATGTTGCAATGACGAGGTCGCCATAACACGTCGTAAAAGACTTTATAGTAATGATTATTGAAGAGCACTACATTTCTGAAATGATCTGAGCTTGACACGGTCCTTTGAAAATGTTGTTTTGTCACTTTGGTCATGTTTATTGCCCAAGAACAATAGTTCCCATATCTTACTAATTTTTGGGGGCATATCTGCTACTGTCATTGTGTTGATATCAGTAGTTGTTAGTTAATAGTTGTGGTCAAGATGTTAATTCGTCTGAGGGTATTATTGCGGCGAAGTACTATATATCATTCACAAACTGCATTTTGCCCATTTCCACTTCGTAGATAGTTGTGTTTATTATATATGATACATAAACCGGTCTTCCTTAGGTGACAATCTTGACCTGATCGTAGTGGTGAACATGCACAACAACGCTTAAGCTTAATCTGGTTTTGCGTAGCGTTCCTTACACCGTTGTGCACAAGCTATCATTGCTTCTTGTTTAATTCTTATTTCAAGCCATTTAAACTATGAACAATTGTCCGTTACTATTATTGTTACTGTTATTGGCCCTGATGATAGCAGTATTGGTGGTTGTAGAGGCGGTGGTAGTGGAGCAGGTGGTAAAGGGAGAGGTGGTGGTGCTGCTGTTGAGATTAATAGTTGCAACAGCATATGGTACTGTAATTTGAGCTTGGAATTATTTTATTGTCGGTCGAAACCATTCAATCGTATGCACGCACACGCGCGCGCATTCTCACGTGCACGTATACACGTGAGAATGTAGACATCTATCCACCTACCTACCTACACACACACACACACATACGCAAGCACGCACGCACACACGCACACACACACACATACGCACGCACGCACACAAAAATATACCTACAAACCAGGCACACATGCATGTACCCACAAATACGACTGACACTTCTGTTTGGGAAAGCTTTCCACGGCGTGGTGCTGGACTACTGTTGGAGACGTGTTTGTGTCCGTTCGTACACATGTTCAAGAGTACATATGCAAGCGTGCATAGGTGCACATAAATTGCTTATACACACATCCGTAAATCCACGCACGCAGGCATACAAACAAAAATATGTATGTATACCCTCAAAAATCCAATCAAACACACATACACACACAAACATATATACACATAGAGGCAAGTGGGATTTCGTACGTGAGGCATGCATAATTTCTGCATGGTGCGGAAAAATATTTTACAAACGCTGGAAAAGCCTTATGTACAAGTTTAACGTAAGTGACAAGAACATAAGTTTTTTCATGCCCCTAGATATCATAGCGAGACGTCTATTCGTCCTCAGGGTTCCTGCAGGACAATACAAATACAAACAGCGTTCGAAACACTTGGCTCCTATCAAAATGCCCAAAACAAAAGGAGAAATTTATCACCGACGGTGACAACACGCTTCGCGGTAAATCCTTACCCAAAGAGGCTCGATTAGCCTATCGGAGTAGAATTCACAGCGAGACGGCTTTTACTAAATGGCAAATTAGCATAGCATTCAGACGCGACAACGTCGCAGCAACAGTTGCCATTGCTATCGACGGAAGATCAGGGGCCATGACTCTGATCAGGGGGGATAACTTCCATCAAGCGTGTGTCCAGATTGGAGACAATCGCAAGCTGCTTCCCTGGAAGTCCGATCCGCTAGCGCGAGGCAGTCGGCGATGACAAGGCGGCAATTACCCATAATAGGTCATCCCGCCTGCCTGCCCAAGGGAAATGGACGCCGCCCATGACACACCTGGACACGCATCGGGATGGCCACGGCAGAGTGACACTCAGGTGTGCACGAGATAGATCCTAGGGGGGATCAACAGATGGCGATAAAGCGCTCTTTTCCGCATATGTTGTGGGCAAAGAAGAGCAAAGGAGCGCGCGAGGAAGGGAGGAAGGAGGTCATCAATCTTATCAAAACGTTTCCTGAGCTTCAAGAGTGAGCTTCATGCGTGAGCGAGCGAGCGAGTGAGTGAGTGAAAGAGTGAGTGAAAGGAAAGAGTAAAAAGTGATAAACATACAAGTGTAATTCGTGAATCTGACTACAGGCCATTTCAAGCGGATTTAGTGAGTGAAAGAGACAATAGTTCAAATCGAATAAGTATGATAGACGAGAAAGGGATTAATAATCGAACAAGTTATCACATTGTTCGAGTCAGACTGGACAACACATACACCCTAGTCTGAGCAGAAAAAGCAATTCAACCGGAGAACCATCTTCAAACGTAATCATGACTGTGAAGCCTGTTCTTACCCAGACGAACCACTCGTACACGAGCTTGCCTGGCAATTACGAATAGATCGCCTGCGAATTTGTTCCGAGTCAGATAGTTTGAACTGAATGTACTGATACGCCCGTCACTGTCGGGAGTTGTCTGCCCGAACCACTCAGTCACGTGACAAGCCCCGTAGCACCATTGATCTCTGAGGCCCAACTTCTGACTGGATTCCACTTCGACTCATATTTCGAGTTGAATAAAACAGCGATTCAAATTAACTGTTGGTATTCTCTACATCGTGCTGTGAGAAATTAGTTTGGTTACGGTTGCTTCGTATGTGTGTTAGTAATTTCAAAATTAGCGTTAAGCATGGGAACCGATGAAAAATGGCGGTTTTTTGCGTTCAGATAGAGTAAAGGTTTGTAGTGTTCCAAAAGCACATCCTTTTTTTTTCTCTCAAAATCTTTATTCAGAAAAAGGAGTGTTCATATACAGCTGACCACAACTTTGCACATAAACAACAGTTTTAAAAAAGAAAGAAAAACAAAGAAAAGGATAGAAAACCTGAAGAAGTATACATATAATTACATGCTGTAGATATCGTGGGGGATGGTGAGCATGAGAGATGAGATCTGGAATGGGAAGGGAAAGGGGTGGGGGGTGGGGGGTGGTGAGCATGAGAGATGAGATCTGGAATGGGAAGGAAAATGGGTGGGGGGTGGTGAGCATGAGAGATGAGATCTGGAATGGGAAGGGAAAGGGGGAGGGGAGAGGGGGGAGAGGGGGGGGGGGGGAGTTGGAGGAGCACATGCGTTGGGCAAGGGCATATCCTAAACAAATTACGTACAATTCAAAATTGGTCTGCCTATCCCTCCAAACCTGGTTCGTGAGTAGAGTTAAGAACTGCCTTAACACAAACTCATGACGCATCCCAAACACAGCATTAACTACAAGTGTAAGATGGAAACAAACTCCAAGACCGGGTCGAGGCAGCAAGCCCAACGCGAAACTGCATCACTGGAAAGGCCTCCATCACAGACAGACCCACGGAGACGAGGAAACAGCTGCCGTACCTGCTTATTACACATTCGGTGAGAACAGTGGAGGTGGACGGTCACTGACCACAGAGCAGAAGAGGAGCGCCGGGGAAAGGTAGGGCGGAGCGCGTCACGAGCCACGCGTGCTGAGGTCGTGGCGGGCAGCACGTGCCGGCAGTTTTCCCGTGCCTCGTGTCTCTCGCCACGCTGGACGAGCAGGCACGTTTAATTGGGAAATAATAGGTAATGGCTGTCCCGGGTCAATCACTGTTATCGTGGCGCAGCGGCTGGCCTGACCCTTCCCACTTCTGCTCTACTGTCCACGTGTCCGCCTTGCTCCCGCTCTCCAAATCCATCCCAGTGTGGCTCTGACTGTCCACCGTTCTTGGTCATTCAGTCGGAGCCTGTGCTCCATCACGTTTATGGAGTAGTGCATTATAAACAAGATATGGCGAATTTAGTTTGTGTTGGACATCCACTTGTGTGCGTAGTAGATCTGATTCACGGCTATGAGACCAACCTCTCGCGTGGGATGTGATGTCGCCACTAGTCACACAATGCTGTGATGTATATCTAGTGGAGATGTGATGTCGCCACTAGTCACACAATGCTGTGATGTATATCTAGTGGAGATGTGATGTCGTCACTAGTCACACAATGCTGTGATGTATATCTAGTGGTGGTGTGATGTCGCCACTAGTCACACAATGCTGTGATGTATATCGAGTGGAGATGTGATGTCGCCACTAGTCACACAATGCGGTGATGTATATCTAGTAAAGGTGTGATGTCGCCACTAGTCACACAATGGTGTGATGTATATCTAGTGGAGGTGTGATGTCGCCACTAGTCACACAATGCTGTGATGTCGCCACTAGTCACACAATGCTGTGATGTATATCTAGTGGAGATGTGATGTCGCCACTAGTCACACAATGGTGTGATGTATATCTAGTGGAGGTGTGATGTCGCCACTAGTCACACAATGGTGTGATGTATATCTAGTGGAGGTGTGATGTCGCCACTAGTCACACAATGGTGTGATGTATATCTAGTGGAGATGTGATGTCGCCACTAGTCACACAATGCTGTGATGTATATCTAGTGGAGGTGTGATGTCGCCACTAGTCACACAATGCTGTGATGTCGCCACTAGTCACACAATGCTGTGATGTATATCTAGTGGAGGTGTGATGTCGCCACTAGTCACACAATGCTGTGATGTACATCTAGTGGAGGTGTGATGACGCCACTAGTCACACTATGCTGTGATGTATATCTAGTGGAGGTGTGATGTCGCCACTAGTCACACAATGCTGTGATGTATATCTAGTGGAGGTGTGATGTCGCCACTAGTCACACAATGCTGTGATGTACATCTAGTGGAGGTGTGATGACGCCACTAGTCACACTATGCTGTGATGTATATCTAGTGGAGGTGTGATGTCGCCACTAGTCACACAATGCTGTGATGTACATCTAGTGGAGGTGTGATGTCGCCACTAGTCACACAATGCTGTGATGTATATCTAGTGGAGGTGTGATGTCGCCACTAGTCACACAATGCTGTGATGTCGCCACTAGTCACACAATGCTGTGATGTATATCTAGTGGAGATGTGATGTCGCCACTAGTCACACAATGCTGTGATGTCGCCACTAGTCACACAATGCTGTGATGTATATCTAGTGGAGGTGTGATGTCGCCACTAGTCACACAATGCTGTGATGTATATCTAGTGGAGGTGTGATGTCGCCACTAGTCACACAATGCTGTGATGTCGCCACTAGTCACACAATGCTGTGATGTATATCTAGTGGAGGTGTGATGTCGCCACTAGTGACACTATGCTGTGATGTATATCTAGTGGAGGTGTGATGTCGCCACTAGTGACACAATGCTGTGATGTACATCTAGTGGAGGTGTGATGTCGCCACTAGTCACACAATGCTGTGATGTATATCTAGTGGAGGTGTGATGTCGCCACTAGTCACACAATGGTGTGATGTATATCTAGTGGAGGTGTAAATAGAACTAATACGACAAATAACTTTTTCAAAATCCCTACGTGTGTTCCCACATTATTTGCAGGAAAACTAATGACAAAGGATAAATAAATTTACTCAGGTCGCATCGAAATCCACGTTAAAAGTAGAATAATCTTGCTAATCTGCAATTCTTTGAAATGTATTCTGTTATGTCGTAATGCGCTCATTGTTAGTAATGTGTTGTCTTGCTATAGTATTGAATATAGCTGCAAAACTGTCCAATTTTGTGTAAGAACAATACATTAATCAAAGAAAATGTTGTTTTTTTAATTTCATCCGCTGCTTTCAGTATGAAGATTCTGTCTCGATGTAACATTCCGTAATCGGGAGTTACAAATACGATGTAACATTCCGTAATCGGGAGTTACAAATACGAGGGAAAAGTCTGTGTCCTTTCCTGTGGCTGCAACTCGTGGCGTTCCGACTGTATCAACTACTCATAATTCAAGCGTATCTCTCATCTACTCTTAAAACCTTGCCCAGAACAATCACGTTTCAGTAGTGTGAAATAGAGTGTTTACAATGTTCGTTCTCTCTGTCTCTCTGTCTCTGTCTGTCTGTCTGTCTGTCTGTCTGTCTGTCTGTCTGTCTGTCTGTCTCTCTCTCTCTCTCTCTCTCTCTCTCTCTCTCTCTCTCTCTCTCTCTCTCTCTCTCTCTCTCTCTCTCTCTCTCTCTCTCTCTCTCTCTCTGTCATTCCCTCTCCACCCCCACTCTCCTCTAGCCCTCCCTCCCTCCACCCTGTCATCCCTCCACCCATGGGCAGCTCCCTGGCGTAGCGTTGTTCCTTTTGGATCGACACATCTACCACCAAGTCCAGTCTCATGTGGTGAGGTCCCACCCCACTTTCATCTCTCCCCCACTCTCTCTTCCTCTACCCCCTGTCCAAGAACCTTTCAATCTTGACAGCCTCCCTCCCTCTACCCATCCCCGCCCCTCTCTGCGAGGGACCTGCGTGTAATGGGTTGGGATCAGGTGTCGTCATCGACCCGAAGTTTGGTACTCCTGGCCGTAAAGAGTTTCCATCGATCCTCTCCGGCGCTCATGCCCGGCACCTTCCGCATGCCGGTGTAAGGTCAGAAAAGGGCCTTTTGGCAAAAAAAGTCTTCTACCTCGTGCGTAATCATGCTCGTCCTAGATGTCTTTGGTTGGTTTATATCTATATATATATATATATATATATATATATATATTTTAATACGTACGGTCTGTAAGATCGAGCGTTGGTAGAAGACCCTGTCTCTTCTACACAACAAATACACACTGTTGTCATTAACAACACTATCATGCACTATCCCTCAAGCCCCACAAACTGTAATTGTGTACTCCGTAAAAATATTAAAAGTCTGGAAGACTACGCATTTCCTCAGTATGAATGGTTTATTTTCGGAAGAACATTTCTCCTTCAATAACTATAGCATAGGAAGCTGGTAACATTTAAAGGTTTCATAAGTTTGACTTTCTGTTATCCTAATAAAGTCATTATTGGCGCGTAGTTTATTCATTAATCCTGATAGCTCAAAGCATTCGAATAGGTTTGCTTTTAAGAAAGAGTTTAAAGTGTTTTTCCCTTCTGTTTTTAAGTAAAAGTACCAAAAGATATTCTGTCACCCTTCATAAATACATGAAGATAAAACTTATCAGGCTTGATTGATCTGATTGCTCTAAATTTCACAATCGTCCCTAACTTGAAAGTTTCACCACTAAACAATCTGTATAACACACAAAATTATATAGAAATGTAGACAGTTCAAAAGAGTATGAATAAATCCAGGAGCCTACGGCTATTATCAAGACGACTGGCTGGCAATTTAAACAGAATTGACAGAACAAACAGATGCAAAGCTCAGAAACTATTTCTGCCAGATCGAATAAGAATTTCTGCTCAATGATCTGTGTGATGAAAAAGCCCAACTCTCACGCCATCGGGACGAAGGCGCTTACCGAAGTTGAAAACAGAGTAACGGCGTCTCGATTCGCGGCGAAGCCCTGCAAGCGGATTACACCGGCGATCGAAGCGCCGCCCGGCGTAGATTGTGCAAACTGCTCGTTAAGGGCGCCACGGTTATTTCAAGGCCTGTCAAGCGCTTTCAGCGGCACCCCACAAAAGCTCCAACGATTTTCGCCGCCGCTGCGATTCAAGCGCTCCGTCCCAGCGAGACCCTTGAGAGCCCTGCCCGCGCCCTCCCTCCTCCCGAGTGCCATATCCTCTCATTTCCGAGGGTTTGTGTTTTAATTCCGACGCCAACTCTTGTCCCCATTGTGCCTCGCTCCCTCCCGGAACGTGTCAACTCTCTCCGCGGGGCTAGGCACCGTGTCGCGATGCCCGGGCTCAGAGGGTCGAGGCGGATTCTCGGGGACGCCCGCCTTGTTGTCTTGGAGAGAGGCCGTGTTCCGCAAGGGTCCCGTGCACGCCAGCGTCTTTGTGGTGGGTTTGTTCCTCCCCCAGGGCTTTGTCCCCCAGTCTCTGTCGCTTTCTGCTTTGACAGCAAAGGTTTCAAAGGAGCCCAGACACGCCATGGTCTTTGTGCCGCCTTGTTCCCTGTGAGGCCTTTTATGGCGGCAGCATCCGTCGACGGTGCAAACCGTCGTCAGCATCTGTGGCCGGGTCCTCGAGAAGTTCCTACAAACGACTGAACTGCTCCGGGGTGTTTGGAGTGAATGTGGGCTCGACTGCTTAGAAAATGGCGCATTCTCCCCCAACAATGCTTTAAAGACCCTATCTGTGCATACCCGCATGCGCTGATGAAGTGTTGTCGTGAAAGCGAGATGAGTGAGAGCGATTATTTTCATTGTAAATGAAGCAGAAAATGGGTTCGAATTGATTAGATTACGCAGGGCACCTGTCCCTCTCCGATCCGCCCAGGTGCGATAATGATAGTATTGCGCTCGTCCCGTGTAGCCCAATTTACGGCGCACAATGATGTCTTCGACGCTGGATCCATCTTGCGGGAAAGAGGATCGGAAAATGCGGACTCCTCCAGACCCCTTTCAGCTCCATCTTGGCAACAGCCGCATTGTTTCTTTCTAGGTTGGAGGAGCGTGATTTCGATTTCCCGCGCTCTTATTCTGCCTCATTAGTGGTTGGTCGATAAATCTGCAGAAAGTTGCAGGTAAATTCGTTCGTCTCTCTCTGGCCGGCTGAGATTTTTGGCGTTGAAGCAAAGATCCCGATTTTCGCCGACCCGAGGAATAATCAATTTTGCTAATAAATCAACACTTTTCCTTTTTCCTTTTTTCTCTCTCTCTTTTCGGCTTGGGTGAATCTTTCATCCAACTGATGCGAAAGCTTCTCTGTGTGGAAAAAGAGTCCTGGAACAAAATAATAAGCAGAGCTTCTGAAGGGAAACAAAAGGAAGGGGAGAAAAATCAGAGCACGCCATGCGACCATGCGCTGATGAGGTGCTCCGATGCCACCTGATGTCGCCGCGCTTCATTTCATCCGTCGACAAGTCGTGCTTGGGAAAAACGCTGCAAGGAAGACGGCGGGGCGGGGGGACGGCTCGCTGGTAATTGGCAGTGCGACATAAATAGGCAAACGGACCAGAAAGATTCCCGTGTCAGAAGCCGCGGTCGATGAAGGACGAGAAATCGGCGGAGAAGAAAAGCGGGGAACAAAGAGGAAGTTAGGTGGAGTAGTCCTGTGAGGGGAACTCCGCTGAATGCAGAGGACGCCAGGGGGAGGGGCTGTCGTTCTGAAGAGTTGACGGCGGACGATTCTTGCAGGATATGTAGGGATGTGCGTGAATAGGCAATGGAATTCTGTCTCGTTATGCTTGACGAGTTGTGGAAATGCACGAGTGTCAACAGTTTTTGTTATTGTAGGGTCAGGATAGGGGTGGGGGTGGGGGGTGGGGAATGGGGGTTGGGGATTGCGTGGATTAGCAGTCATCACCGTCAGCATTGCATGTCACTTCCGTTGAAATAAACAACCATGATAAGCCCTTACTGACATGTCAAAAAGAAACATTGACCTACATTTTGCCTCTGCAACATATGTAGCTGGTTAATGGAGCCAATTTCTTCAAAATTGTAAACAGGGACATATTTCTTTTATTTGGCGCAATATCAGTAACGTCGCTTCGTTTGAACCCGAAACAAGCCATTACTGTTGCTTTCCTAAAATCTTGAGTTTGTCTCCATGGCCTCATGACGTGAACAATCGAATGGCTCCTGCCGTTTAATGAACGTTATATCTACTTGATCATGTAAAGCAGAAAATGGAGGTTGGTAGGGCTTCCGACGACGGCCTGCATGAAAAAGACGACTAATATCCCGTTCCTGACTATGCAGACACTCTCGAGTGACTTCGGCAGTAATGTCCTGGCCAGACGGTGAAGCCTCTGAGAGCATGTGGCGATGACATTATGGGGTTTCAATAGCGGTCTCAATATCATGGAGAGCAGATCCACTAACCTCCTTACTTTATTGCGCGAGACACATAAGGGAAGCCGCAAAGTACCCACGGTGGAGTGGTCGTGGTGTGAAGACCAGTAACAGCAAATGGAGGAATCAGACCGCTGAGACGAGTTCCTGTCCTCGAGGGCTTCGCAAGAAAAATTTCGTCATACAAACAGATGGCACGGGAGTCATAAATGTATGGTAAAGGTACTTTGACATACAGATACAGATTTTTTCCCCCTTCAACGGTGATTTTTCTCGTCAATCACATCTAAGAAAAACCAAAAAGCGGCATGCATGGATCTTGAACTGAAAGCATTTATGATAAAACGATGGATGACGATCGGTGATTCAGAGGCAGAAAGTAAAGCATTGGAATAAATCGTGCGCAGCAATAACAATATAAGAAAGAGAGAGAGAGAGAGAGAGAGAGAGAGAGAGAGAGAGAGAGAGAGAAAGAAAGAGAGAGAGAGAGAGAGAGGGAGAGAGAGAGGGAGACAGAGAGAGAGAGAGAGAGAGAGGGGGGGGGGGGGAGGGAGGGAGGGAGGGAGGGAGGGAGGGAGGGAGGGAGACACAGCGACAGAGAGAGAGACATACAGAGAGAGACAAAGAGAGAGAGAGTGTGTGTGTGTTTGTGTGTGTGTGTGTGTGTTTGTGTTTGTGTGTGTGTTTGTGTGTGTGTGTGTGTGTGTGTGTGTGTGTGTGCGTGCGCATGCGTGTGTGTGTGTGTGTGTGTGTTTGTGTGTGTGTTTGTTTGTTAGTGCGTGTGGGTGTGTGTGTGTGTGAGTATCTGTTCACAGCAGGGAGAGTAGAAAGGAAATGTGTGTATGCATACGTTTGTGCGCGTGTGTGTACGCACACGCGCGCGCCTGTTGACAAACAGGTAAGCTAGAGGGTGACGGGAAGGAAGGCGCAGCACAAAAATGCATCGAGCGGCGTCCTTCCCAAATCCCTCACATGCTCGGGGCGGATCAGACCCGGGAGTGGGGAGACAGGAAGCGGCCAGGCAAAATCCAGCGCACGCAAGACTAACCACCCAGAACTATACGCCAGTGGCCGCGCGCTCAGATGGGCACAATGACGTCAAATAGAGCTACCCTCCCTTCTTCCCTTCGCGGTTCATCACCGTGAACCCCGTGCAGCAGTCGCCATGTATCCCCGTGCGCCAGAATCCCCGTGCGTGGCGTGCCCACAAGACCCGTGGTGAGATTCAATGGTGACGGCACTTCAGTAGCCATACTAATGACAGAGTGGGCCTAACTCGTCTAAAGGAATTCCATGCACCCTCTCACTTCATTAACTGCTTGTGGTTGTTGGTCTTCGTGGGGGATTACACGACGACCGTCTCCTCGGACAGCAGGATGCGGGTGTTTACTTCTAAAGCTGCATGATTTGTATGAGGAACCTGTGGCGGGTCTGCAGTCCCACACATGAGCTAGTATTAACCCGTCGAGAAAAGTCCATTGTGCTTGACAAGGTGCTTGCTTGAAGTATCCAGAATTAGTGAAAATTGATGTTTTTATATGAAGTTTGGATAAGTGGGTAAACAATTCACGGTTAAGATGGAGGACCACTGAAGAGTAAACAAGCGCATGTTAAACACGGAAATGACAATGCTGGAAAACTACAACAATTTTCTAGTGTTCAAGACAACGTTTCAACGGGAGTCGACACTCAAACCCAAAAGTGAAATGATGATATAGAAATTCAACAACAATAAACTGCAAGACAGAAAATGAAAATCTTAAGGCCTATTCCAAGGACGCAATGTACCGTCACAACGAATGCTTATGTCACGTCAGCATTGTGGTCCTTACAAAGATGACGACAGCGCGACCTTGCGATTGTCAAAGGGCATTCCACTTCCAGCATTACGCTAGACCAACATCAGACACGCTTGCGGAAATAGTCGTGTCCAAAGGCAGGAAAGGAAGACCAACATCCAGTGGGGGTGGGTAGTGGAGGGTGGGTAGAAAAGGCGAGGTCGTGGAAAGTGAAGAACCGGATAGATGGAGGTCTAGGCGGGAAGCTGGTTCTTCCACCCAAAGAAGGAAAGTACGGGCTTGTGGTCGGGTGCGTGGGCCTCGAATCAGGTGGATGATCTTGACAGAGAGAAGAGTACCGGTCGACCCCGGGTCCTCTTCAAGCCTGATTAGCGCACAGAGCACGCCGCTTTGCCTACTTGTCCGCAGGGCTCGAGGATGGGTCTTCTCCGCTCGCTGCCAGCCCTTCCTCTTGCTGTGTGCATGAGCCGTTGGAAAGTCAAGCCTTACTTCTTCGTTTGAGGACCGACAGGCCATGCCTTCTTCTCTCAGTTCTAGATACGTCTTCCCCTTGTATTGTGTGACTCTTGGCGGACATCAGTTTGAGCCTGTGCAACGCAGTTCTTCTCCCTCACTGTGAGCTTTGTTTATGTCTGCCTTTCATCGCGAGTTTCGGCGTGGTCTTTGTCTAGGTGTGTGAGTATTTGCAGGGCTTCATCCGTAAACGTCAATCTGAAGAGGCTTTGACCGTCAGTAAGAACCCTGGTAGATCTTTAGCGTTTCATTGAGATGCTCAGCAGAACTCTTCTCTTGGTATAAAGTAGGGCGTTCTATGAGTGTGCAGTTCGGGTATTTCTTCTTTTCATTGTGAATCTGGGCAGACCTTCCCTCTCAGTGCAATCCGAGCAAGGCTTCAACTCTCAGTGTGAACCTAGGGAGGCTTAATTTCTCAGTGGTTAGACTGATACAGTACGTCAAACCCTCTACACAAAATGCCCTAGACGCCCTGTTCATGTCGATGATCAAATCAAGACTAGGATAGTGTGACTGTCGTAAATGCCGTGGACCAGGACTTTCAAGAAGCGAACCTTTTAAAAGTTTTACGCACACATCAAGAAATTTTGCCCCTGAGGAAGTACTGGTACCAGTATGAAACATAGGGGACAATTTGTTGGCTTGCTTTTTATCCTTTCAATCGTTTGCATCTAACAGGTTTAAATCCTTTCGTTCCTTTTTTCCTCTGAAAGTGTTTGTTCTGTTAAGGGTTGTGCGATTAACCCTTGTATGCGGCCAAGCGCCAGCATCGGGTTGGAATACTCCCCAGGGAGCGGAGTTGGTGCTGGTACCTGACTGTGTGCGTCTTAAATGTCTGTCACTATGTTTGTTGTGAGGTACCAGTGAGGATTGATGAAGATGCCCAGTGATCAGGGGGTAAAGTGTAAGCGGTTTGAGACCCAGACAAAGGGTGTAAGTCGCTATAAAAAACCACACCTTTACCTTTATTCCTATGGGGGAAAACAACCCCTTACCTCTCCTCATACAAATTGCCGATGTCGGCGATAATTACCGTCCCACAGTTTCCGTACAAACAAACATGCATATTGCAACTTGGGGTGATGTCTCAATGACCTGAATGAACTTTCGCGTTTTTCCTTCTTGTGTGGTTCAAGGTTCGAATCTTTGTTACTGTTTGTGATGCTGATATAGGAGTGAATGAGTAAAGAGTATTTTTTGTGCGTGAAATGACATCATCTACATCTTATTCGCACAGAGGTGTCACATACGGCAGGAGCCGCTAGGATTGCCTTTCTTCACCTGGAAGCCCTGGGTGTTGGGCTGCTGGGGCTTGCTCCACATGTTAGCCAAAGAAACTACGGGGGTTATCTGGATGGGGTCAAACCAGTCAAATCCAACCGCATATTCACACCACCCTGGATGGGTCAAGCCCATCTCAAGCACAACAAAAATTAACGCAAAATCCCGCATCCGACCCCACGCAATGTCAAAGCACTCACGGCAGAAGCTGTAGATTGTGGCACACATTTTGCAACCTTCTTCATATCGGTCCTTTCAGATTGGCTTGAAGATCTACAGACATCTCTTTATCCAGTATTTTCCGCTCAAGTGAAGCTGTGACTCTTTGCCATTTTGGGCTCTAAATTCGTGTTTACCAGGGGAACATGATGAATCCATACAACGAAAGACGACACTCCAGTTGGCAGCCGGGTCCTGGATTTCCTCATACAACCCACAGTTGACATTTTCAACCATTCAACAATGTACTGCTGTTCAGACTTGGCTTACCTGCATCTTCAACTGCCTAACTAGTGAGCCGATAGTGGTTTTTCTTGTCATTTTGTTTACAGATATATGTACACTGTTAGTTATTTTAAAGCCTCATTCACAATGTTTACGTTTAGATTGAAGCATCATTCTTGCTCCGTCCTCGCTTTCCATGTTTTTCTGTCTATTCTGAGCTCCGTATATTTCTGACAGTCATGTATCTGAAGTATGTGGTGACCGTAATGTTTGTGGGAAAAGGTAGTGTGTCATTCGCGTTGCTGCTTAATTTGTTGTACGTTGCGTCCACACGAATGTATATCCTCTCCAATCATATTTTAGTGCATTATAGGAACACCGCCTTCAACACGTTTTGTTTCAACTCTGATCGCATTTGAAAGACCGGCATGTATCTGAATATGTATATATCTTTTTAACCTACTGCAGCTCTCATTTCTTCTTTCTTTCTTTTTCCTTCCTTCCTTCTCTCCTTCCTTTTTCTTTCCCTTCCCTCTCGCTTCCTTCCTTCTTTCTATGATTCCAATCTTCTTCTGTTCCTGCTTCCAATGCCTCCTTCCTTCTTCCTGCAGCACTCCCGCTTCTTCCTTTCCGCTTTCTCACAATGCCAGCCCTTGTCTTGGACCTTCCACTTCCTCACACCTGCATCCGCAGCGGAGCCTCTGTGACGAGATGGGCTACGACGTGCCTCTTGTTCCGGGATGTTCAAGTCGCAGGGGCGGAAGATATAGATCTCCCCCAGTACACAGCCTCTCCCCCCAGGTCTTGACGCCCTGCCCAAAGTCCTACAGAGGGCTTACCTCATTTACCAGCTCACGGGAGACGAGCCGAATGGGGTGGGTGCGATC
>JAWQFJ010001489.1:272452-284952 GCA_034096865.1 Theodoxus fluviatilis | reverse complement strand
CAGTATATGGGTGAGCTACACGATTACCCTCCCTCGGAACAGGGATTGTGTGTATGTGTCCTGCCCTCAATGAATCAGTGTATGTGTGAGCTACACGATTACCCTCCCTCGGAACAGGGATTGTGTGTATGTGTCCTGCCCTCAATGAATCAGTGTATGTGTGAGCTACACGATTACCCTCCCTCGGAACAGGGATTGTGTGTATGTGTCCTGCCCTCAATGAATCAGTGTATGGGTGAGCTACACGATTACCCTCCCACCTCCTTCTTCGGCGTGTTTGTCGTTGTTTGACAGAATTGAGTAGTTTTTTCTTTCATAAATACGTGGTGTGTGTAAATTTGTCGTCGAATCGTAAACTATCAGGAAAGTATTCACTTTTCTCTCAAAGACTATTCTCTTTTGCTTTCACTGTCATCAGTTGAAAAATGATTTTACGATATTTTCAGAAATTAATAATTTTGCATTCCACTACTATTAAAATAAAACATGTTCTTACAAAACGTTAAACTTGTTTATACATTTCATTCGGCACAGTCACAAATATTCTTTTGTGTGTATTTATTCCACAGGAATCTCTAAGGCAAATGCACTAAGAGTCTCTCCTTTATTGATAAAAAAAGTCATTGAAATGTCTTGTACCCTCTTTCCTTTTTGTCAAAACTGCCATCATACAATGTCATCACAACACAAGCAGATGCTAACTTTTTTGTCAAACAAGACTTTACACAAAGCATCTGTTCACCATCTCTGTAGAAACGGAGATTCCTCCTTTTTATTTTGGAAAGGCTTCGCCAAGAGGCCATCGTTCAACACTGCACTTTCTTCCAGCTCGCTGCCTCCCTGACGCGCGATCATTCAATCGGACCCAAACGAGCGGCCTCAAAGGAGCGCTCCAAGAGCGGGAGTTCCGACCTCTCTATGGCGGGTCAGGGACCTGAAAGCAGCGCCGTCAAATTGACCGTTTGTCTCCACGCGCCTGCGCCGTCGGCTCCTTAGGAAGCGCCCCCTATGCTGGGGACCCAGGGGAGACAATCTAGTCGTAAATCCGGGTCGGGGCTCCGACTGCCACGGTGGGCGAGTGGCGTGGAGACAATGGGCAGTGATTGTGGAAAGCTCGTTACAGCGCCATTGGCCCCCTTTGGGGACCCGCTACCGTCTGCTGGCGTGGCCCTTTTCGGGGCCTCCTGAAGAGGGTCGCTTTCAGCGCCTCCTCCCTCCACGTCAAGGGCCCGCAATCAGGCGTGCATGTCAAAAGGCGATGAGGCGACAGCTACAACTCGTCAGCGTTTCCTCCTGAAATAAACTTCGGAGCGGCCGGGCATACGGCCTGAGTGGACGACCCCAAGGTCGGGTGGAGTGGCACTCGTAGTAATTGATAATTCATGCCGCTAGTTTTGCCTCTACATGAACTGTCAGAGTTGGGTGTGCAACGGTTTGTGTGTGTGTGTGTGTGTGTGTGTGCGTGCATGCGTGCATTCGTGCGTGCGTGCGTGTGTGTGTGCGTGCATGCTTTCGTGCGTATGTGTGTGTGTGTGTGTGTGTGTGTGCGTGCGTGCGTGCGAGCGTGTGTGTGTGTGTGTAAATTTGGAGGCGCAGTGTATGTAGTATTGCAATGCGCTTGACACGGCGATCTGGAATAAGCAATAACGAATATTTTGAAGGCAGTGTGTGACAAATGAAAAGTCTCAAGATCATTGCTGTTCTTGTTTGGTTTTGTTGTTGTTGTTCAAATAGTAGCGTGTGGGAGAAGAGTTTATTCCATAGTCAAGTACATGCGAAATATAATAGGACGTCAAAATGTTTTATTTCGCGGATGGACATTAAACCTTTTCCTCATACTCCACCCACACAGTGTCAAGCCTGAAGTCAGTTTCGCTTCGTTGACAAGCTTGGCTTTTCGCAGCGCCGTCAGGCGGCTTCAGCGATCAGACATCGAACATCCGTATGCAACGGGAAGATCCTGCATGAAGGCATGCGTGACTGCAGATGCACTGGCGCTCATGCACGACATATGGGCTTCAAAGGTTGGAAATGCCGAGGGTTGGGAAGCCACCGTAAGGCGTACCTCATATTGGACACATTAGGCACAAAGGCTCTGCATCCGTCCTGGCTCTTTTTCCAGCTCGGTCAGGCACACCTGGGCTGTAGGGATGCTTCACTGGCTTATCTTTTCACACCTCTTCCGCCATTTACATTTATAGAGCTTCCCCCGACTTTCTCAGTCGGACATCGCTCTACCTTGGTCGGATTTTGCCCCGATGTCTTTGAACAGGGCGTGCCGTCCTGCCGAGAATTTAGTGCGATGTCATTTTGTTTATTTCTCTTTCCACCTTTATTAGAGCTTGAAGACAACTTCATTGAAGGCCACCAGAGTGAATCGAACACTTGAAAGGAAGACGTACATTTGTGTGTGAAAAAGAGAAAGGCATCGTCTTCGCTTTATGCTTCTGGGTGCAGACCTCTGAGGGATACTGCGATACACTTTGATCCCATTTATCACACGGAAACTCTTTGAAGTTGAACGTCAATAGTAGCTTACTAGAAGTATTTGACATCCTTCAGAATAAAAGCATTTTAAAACAAAGTTTCTGTTTCCTCATCTCTTTTTGGAACGACACAAGAAATTCACTTCAGTCAGACGCAAAACATTAATTCGTGATTAAAATAGATGGCATGAACGCATTCGTTGTAAATGTGGCGAACAACTTTACGGGTAGAACCCAACACTTCGGGCGAAGAAGCTGCATGGATACAACGCTCTTCTGATCGGAATTTGTGTGCTTATGAGTAGCACACTCACACACACACACACACACACACACACACACACACACACACACACACACACACACACACACACACAGAGACACAGACACACACACACACTCACACACAGACACACACACACACAGACACAAACACAGACACACACACACACACACACACACACACACACACACACACACATAGACACACACACAGACACACAAAGACACACGCAAACACACACTCACACAGACTCACTCACACACACACACACACACACACACACACACACACACACACACACACACACACACACACACACACACACACACACACACACACACACACACACACACCAGCATCGCTGGATAATGCGATGACAGGAATCACAGAACAGCGAGGAAGACAAGAGACAATATTTAACCCGTGTATAGTCTGAGATCTCATCCATAACTTTTCCTCAGGAGAGGACGGAGTTCTTTGACAAAGTACTTTTTAAGCAAGTCTTTTCTGTTGCATTTATGAGTGATTTCGTCGATGACTTATTTTGCGTCTTATTACTATACCTCACCCTCTTTTTCGGTCCCCCCCCCCAGCTTGCCCCCTCCGACCCCCTCCCTCTCTCTCCTCCCCAGTCTCTACCCTACCCCTCTCTCTCCTACTTTTCTCCACTTTTCCCTCTTTTGCCCCACCAAAACAAGCAGCGCTTCTCCTGTCCACCTCACCCTGCCTGAAGCAGACGTTCACCCATTAACCCCCCCTGGTAGGTAGCGCAGTCCACCCAAGCAAGGAGGGCGTGGGGTTGAAAAGGAAACCCGTGTGCACTAGGGCAATGTCACTGCGTGCAGTGTGTCTCCCGCCCCCCTCAGGACGAGATGCAGTCTCGCCCGGGTTCCGCCTGGTAATTGCCTTGAAGGAAAGAGGGGAAAAAGGAAGGAAAAAGTGAGGGAGGGGGAGAAATGGGGAGAGGGGTGGGTGGGATGATATAAAGAGAAAAGGAAAAGATAAGGGGACAGAAACACGAAGCAAGTAAAGAAAATGGCCCCAGAAGGGTTGGAGAAGAGGGGAGGGGGCACTAGGTAGGGACTGAAGACGAGGGGGTGACGGCAAGAGAGCAGGGGGTGGGGGGTAAGGAGGGGTGGGAGGGGGCACCACGGCCGCCAGAGCGGAGCCTGGGCGTAGAGCGAACGCCCTCCCTCGCCTTTCTCCGCTCGTCCGCCCCGACCTCTGGGCCCGTCACCGGCTCTCCCGTCCTTTGTGGCCACTGGGGGAGAAGCTTTCAGGCCCACCAGAGGGCGCGATTGTGCCCGCGGTCCCGGGATGCCTCGTTCGCAGCGCCGCCTACTGCCTCTCCCCGCTCCCCGAGCTGCCCCCTGGTGGGGCTTTCTCCACGCTCTATCAGGGCTACTTAGCCACAAAGGGGACCCGGGCCGTCGGGGCGGGCAGAAAGGAGCAACTGAGAGACGCTTGACGGCGCACCCCTCACCACGCCGCCTCGCCTCGTCAGGCCCCGGTGTCACCCTGGAAAACGCATCCCCGTCTCGAAAAGTATCCACTGGATAAGGACAAGAAAGATGACGAAGTCAGTATCGTTGGAGATTGGAGAAATTTACGAGACGAACGAAGGAGAGGAATTTAAAAAGGATGAAATCACATGAACATGATTGATGTTGGGGGATAAGAGGAAGATGCACTGCTCTGGGTTTGCTTGAGCTGCTGGCAAAGTCAACAGAAAAAGCTCCGATAGCCTGGAAGCCTAGGGCTCCTGCTGGTGACGGAGACCATCGAATGGTGTCTTCCAAAAGCTCTAAATTTACAACCTTATCAATAGAAATGCTTCATTGAAAAGACAAGAAAGAAACCCTTTCCTAACCAAATATAAACCTCAATGTATGTGCAATCATGCACTTCTGAACATCAAAGCTCGGTCTGTCTTTTCTCTGAAAGTGGAGTGTCTGGTCTGGGCTTACACCGGCGGGAAAGTCTGTTGACGGAGGCAGCCCATGTGGACGGCTCCTCTGATTCACCACTGGCCTGGCGCACAATGCAGAAAAACAAATATTTGAGATAGAGCGGCGCGAGGCGACCCCGGCCTCGCCACACCAGCAGCTCTGCTCCGGACGCCTGTCACGCTCTGCACGGAAACTACCATCGCTGCGACGGACGTCACGCGACCTCCGGTGGGACAAGGCCAAAGCCCCCGGCCAGAAGGCACGGACGACTGCAGTGTCCAGTTGAGCTTCATGGTCAAGAGCGGTTTTAACCCCATCAATGTTGGAGTGATGGCGACGGTGGTGATGAAGGTGACCATGACCAAAAAGTAGTGATGGTGGCCACATCGACGACTTTTATAATGATGGCAACAAAGACGACGACGACGGCAATGATCACGATTATTCTATTATTGGTAAAGACAACAACGACGACGACGACGACGACGATGACGACGACGACGATGATGAACACGATGACAATGTTGGTGGTGGTGGTGGTGGTGGTGGTGATGATGATGATGGTGACGATGATGATGATAATAATGGCGACGATGATGATGATGATGATGATGAGGAGGAGGAGGAGGAAGAGGAGGAGGAAGAGGAGGAGGAAGAGGAGGAGGAGGAGGAGGAGGAGAAGGAGGAGGAGGAGGAGGAGGAGGAGGAGGAGGAGGAGGAGGAGGAGGAGGAGGAGGAGGAGGAGGAAGAGGAGGTGGAGGAGGAGGAGGAGGAGGAGGACGACGACGACGACGATGATCATGCTTTCTTCAACAGGCGGGGTCGATGAAAGCGTCGAAGATAATAGCGAGAACGACAACGACGATGATTTGATGATGACCATTACAAAGACTTCTTCGGCGTCGACGACTACGTGATAATATTTCAGGAAGCATTGCATTCTTACACATATGATATATTCATTGACATATTGTCCTCATAACGGCAGACTGAAGTGGGAAAACTATATCTTGATTTTGAAAATGCTAAGTTCGGTCTCAGATTCCGACAAACAGCTGGGTGTTTGAGCAGTATGCAATATAACATTCTACAGTGAGGTGTTTCCCCACAATGCTGATTGCTTGGCGATCTTGGGTGAACGTCTGCTTCAGGCAGGGTGAGGTGGACAGGAGAAGCGCTGCTTGTTTTGGTGGGGCAAAAGAGGGAAAAGTGGAGAAAAGTGGGAGAGAGAGGGGGTAGGGTAGAGACTGGGGAGGAGAGAGAGGGAGGGGGTCGGAGGGGGCAAGCGGGGGGGGGGGGACCGAAAAAGAGGGTGAGGTATAGTAATAAGACGCAAAATAAGTCATCGACGAAATCACTCATAAATGCAACAGAAAAGACATGCTTGAAAAGTACTTTGTCAAAGAACTCCGTCCTCTCCTGAGGAAAAGTTATGGATGAGATCTCAGACTATATTGTCTCTTGTCTTCCTCGCTGTTCTGTGACTCCTGTCATCGCATTATCCAGCGATGCTGGTGTGAGTGTGTGTGTGTGTGTGTGTGTGTGTGTTTTGCTCGCTTGATGCAAATGAAGTGTTAACATCCAAATCAGACTTAATGATATGTATTATTGGATGTACCCGCATGATATATCACCGAATACCTATATCCTATTTCTAGCTCACTTTTTTTGCAAATTGAAAAGGACATGGGCAATTGTAATATGCATTCTAATCAAGATAACTTTCAAGCATCTATAAAAGACATTGCCTCTGTTCATCCGTTTACGCTGAAGCAAATAACATGGCTTATTAAGTCTTAACCTACTTAATTCTATCTTCTAGCTACAGTGCACGTCTGACCTTTCTTGATCCAGGATAATCTTTTCTGTTCTTTTACTGCAAAAGAGTTTGTCTAGATATATCACAACCCTAAGGGTCTTGGGCCATTCAGCTGTTCAGTTCTCTGATACTTATTCTCGTCTTGCCTGCTACGGTTCTCTCCTTCGCCCCGTACACAGACTGCGGCCCGACACGAGTCTCGCACTCGCGGACCTCGCTCCTCTCCTGCAGCTGTCACTGGACGCCCTCGTCCATCCTGGCTCCTTGGACTGACTCGCTGTGCCGTCTGACGCTCGCTGCGGGAATCAGGGAAGAGACCCATCCCAAGCGGGAAAGGCGATCTACAGATGAAAGTCCTGGAGAACTCCCACCCGACATGGACTCTGTGGACCCGACTCAGGACTGGGGTCTTTTATGGCTAATAGATCTAGCATCTCCCCCCAAACACTTGATTAAACCCAGATCAACTTAAGCGACAGCGCGATTCGAGCCACGTGGGAATAATTGGCTGGCTTTGCGCGACAAGGACCGGATTACTCTCTCCCTTTGTGGCCAGAAATGAAGAATTCTCCGTGCTCCGCAGGTGCAAGAAAGGGCCGCACGGGGCAATTTGCTCCCTCTCCTCACATCGACCTCGCGGCCCACTGGGTCCTCAGACTTCAGAAGTGTGGCTGGAAGCTGTAGTGAAATTCACCTGCAGCACTGACAGGATCAGGTGTATAGTGTTTTACCGTACCAAGATTTAATGACCTGTGTTCGACGAGGAGAGTCATGAAGTCCGTGCAACAGTTGGCCGTGACTTTTCTCTAGGGGAGGGAGCGAGAGAGAGAGAGAGAGAGAGAGAGAGAGAGAGAGAGAGAGAGAGAGAGAGAGAGAGAGAATCTTTTCAATGCTCAAAGATATTTGTGACATAAAGTCAAATAACAGAATAAGTCACAGATATGATGTGTCTGGTGTCTGCACCATCTGAGAAGTCGCAACACAAAAAGGAAAAGGCACCTGAAACAAACAAACAAACAAATTGCACACAGGAAACACATGATTCCTGTTCCTATTCAGGTCTAGATGTTGCTTGATTTGTGTCGTATGTTTTGGGTGAGTGATTGAGAGTTTCAGGATATGAAAATCTCTCACAGATGGTTTCTGTGGAGGAAGGAAGGATAGGTTTACGGCCTATCAGCCTTGTTAGCTTATGTAAAGCCTATGATGACGAAATCACTAGAACTAATTAGATTAGGATCAAGTCAGTCAAGTATAGCTATCCCTAGTTATTTACATTTTTCAAATCGCGTAAGGAGACGTGGTGGGTCTATTCTTACCCCCAACACACAGTTGGATGGTTTCTATGCTGCCCTTGTACTTCCCTGCAACTTCAAAGACGATGAGGACAATGACAAAAACTTTGAGAAAAAACCTTCATTGTCTTGTAGAACTTTACTGGAGAGTTATCTGTCGCATGAGTAATACTGTGTAACGCGACATGAATGGAGACCTTGCCAGTCTGAACACAATTGCAATGTTAGACAGTTAGAGCAATTTACTTTTCACGTACGACTTTCAATTGCTGTTGGCCAAAACTGTTATGTCACCTACGAAACATTGAAAAGATGTCCTAGCACAGACAAAACCATGTCCAAGTGGAAGAAATGCTAAACAGAAATTTGTTTGCAGTACTAGTGTAGACTTGTACAGTTTGGTTATGCAGTCGTATGATAAACTGCGGAAGATTATTCTGTCTCTCAGGGTGATGGACAGGACCAAAGAAGTTTGTTGTCCACGTGGCATATGGCACGTAAATCCATTCTGATTTAATACAGCTGACAGATTCAGCTACACACATTTTATTCATAAAGCAAATACTTTTAAGAACAATATTGCTTTGAGTAATAAGATGGCTGCTTCTAAGGTATGAAAATGAGAATTGGAATTAGAAGACCCATTCCTCTGCCTTTTTGCTGGCCATTCAAACGTCGTGGTGCTGCAATCTTACTTTCATTGGGTTTGCACCTTTATGGTTTTCCATACAATGAGCGGTGGAGTCAGAAGATAATCAGCCCGCGTGCATCATTATTATACATGACTTTTTGTACGCGCACACGATTAGGGTTTCATGAGCTGCACAAAGACACAGATATGCAGATGGCTGTCTATGCAGATAGAGCAGCGCCCGTAGATGCGTCAGTGAGGACGAGATAAGGAAAGAATTTCACATGGACGCGTGAAAGAATTAAATGGTGGTGGCGTACTTAAGGCCCTTCGTAGACGTGGTCGTTGTGGCACGCTACGTCCCCCATTTTCAAACAGACACGAGTACTTTCCTTAAAGCGCTTTCCACAGTCATAGTAGTTATGGTAAAAATCATTTCATCGCACTCCTCGCGACTCCACCCCTCCGAGCTACAAATAATTCAAACGATTATACATGAATAGCTTATATTCCAGAATACTTGCACAAGGACTCTTAGGACGGTGGGATTTTCATTCGAGACAAAAGTCTTAACAGTTTCTCATGCGTTTTATTCAAACCATGACAACGCTCACCTGTGGAACAATGCTGCACGAGAAGTGTTCAGCATAAAATAGAATAGACTATTCAACGAGACTATGATTGAATCATTGCAACCTGTTTCAGATTTAAAGCCTTATGAACACTTAGGAAATGTTTATATTTTTAAAGGAATTAGAAAGTAGCATTCATTTGTTTACCGCATGAGGAGTTGCTGTTAATAGTGTTTTTGTTGACGTCGTCACCCATATTTTTCCTAACCTTGAACAACAATCTGCAACAGTACACGCTTTCAACAAACTCGTCTACCAGTAAAACGAATGACCAAATTTCCTGCAGATTGTCGAGGTTGTTTCTCTTCATAGCCCATTTTGTCCCATGCGCACGTTTACTACAGAGATGTCAGTTTTGTTGTATACTTGACTTTTCTCCTTGTCTCATATCTACGCTGTGATATAGATAAATGGTTGTTTTTTAACTATTGCGCGTGTACCTGGTAAGTCCATTCCACAAGACGTCCCATAAAACGGAATAATTCTTACCACCCCACCCCACAAGTGTCCAACTTTACGTAACACGGCAGAGCGCCGCTGGGCAACACACGAGACCACGCGCTGATTTCAACCCACTACATATTCAACATGCACCAGGCAAAACCCACGTTCTGTGGCTCTGCATTTGATGTCATCCTTGTCCACGCAGCCCAAACCCACTCGTCTTCTTTCCAGTCCATTCCCCAACCATCGTCACTGCACACCATAACCCAGCATATTAGACAAGCTTGCAGACGACTGCATCAAACCACCCGTTTCTATATCCTAGCACTATCCACCCATAAGTCACCCTCAGTCCTTTCTCACAATGTAGCTTATTACTCAGCATCCCTTCAATAATTCACGACAATGTCCCATCACAACCCACTCCAACCAACGCTACCTGACCGTTTCTAGTGCCATTCTAAACACACACACACAGACTCACACATACACACGAACACACACACACGAATACACACACACATACACACACAAACACACACAAATATACACAAACATACACACGCACGAACACACACACGCGCGCACACACACGCACACACACACAAACACGCACGCACACACATACACACACATCCACACACACACAAACACACGAACACACACACGCGCGCAAATACACACACACACGCGCACACACACACACACACACACACGCACCCCCCCCCCCCCCACACACACACACACACGAGCGCGCGCGTGCTCACACCAGGAGGAAAATAAATAGCAACATCGACGACTCCGTCAAAAACGGTAATACAGAAAAGAGCTTCGACGCTTATGACAACGGCATCACAATGACGTTGACAACATCGTCGTCGTCGACGTCGTCATCGCCATCATCATCATCATCAGCATTATCATCATCATCATCATCATCATCATCATCATCATCATCATCATCATCATCATCATCATCATCATCATCATCATCATCATCATCATCATCATCACCATCATCAACAACAACAACAACAACAACAACGACCACGACGACGATGACGACAACAACGACCAGAAAACGTTTCCGGTCTGCGCACGCCACACAGGAAGAGGAGTGGCGGGCTGGCGAGAGGCGAGATCCGAAGCCCCGACTGCACACCCAGGATGGACGAGCCGGTGCGCGGCTTATAAAGCCATTAAACAGAGTTTCGAGTAAAAATTCAATAGTTTTCTCGTGGCGAGGGAGGGGAGATGGTGGAGGGCTGGGCACTCCTATAAACTGATGGGCCTGGTTCCCGCAGTCAACAGTAAGGGACTGGGGGTGGGGATGGGGATGTGAGGGTTGTGGGGATAAGAGAGGGGAGGGAGTTGTAGGAGAGGGGGACGGGTGGGGGGGGGGGGGGGGGGGGGGGGAGGGAAAGGCATGAGGGCAGGAGAAGAGGGAAAGGCATGGGGGGAGGAGTGGAGGAGGGGGACAGAAAGAGAAAGTCTGCCAGAGGTGGGTGGAGGGTGGGGGATGAGAGAGGCAGAGGACAAGGAGAGGAAGCCAGGAGCCCCCCTCCCCAGTCTGCCAGAGAAGCCCAAGGTAGCAATTTCCCATCGATCGCCCGGCTCCGCTGCAGGGCTGCTCTGGGCTGGCAGAGCGGGGTAATTTCGGCCCTTGATGCCTAACATATAATGATTGCCAAACAAGCCGAGATGTCTCTCTCCTTCGCGCTCGGCCTCTGGACCCGCGGAGCGTCCGTCACAGGGGGATATCGACCAGACCCCAAATTGCCGGGGAGGACAGGAAGTGGACCAGGAGGAGAAAGGAGGGAGGCAGGGAGGGATGGGAAGGGAAGGGAGGAGAGGAGCAGGAGAGGAGGGGGAGGGGCCGAAGTGGGCGGAGTGAAAGTGAGGGTGCGGCAAGGGTGCTGGAGGAAAAAGGAGAGAGAGAGAGAGAGAGAGAGAGAGAGAGAGAGAGAGAGACAGACAGACAGACAGACAGAGAGTGAGAGAGAGAGACAGAGACAGATAGAGAGACAGAGACAGAGCGAGAGAGAGAGAGAGAGAGAGAGAGAGAGAGAGAGAGAGAGACACACAGAGAGAGACAGGCAGACAGAGAGAGAGACAGACAGAGAGAGAGTGAGAGAGAGACAGAGAGACAAAGAGAGAGAGATCTGATGGATGACGTTTCGGATGTTTTTGCAATCTTCATTTCGTTCGAAAGGAAGCGAAGAACGCTTGTTTGTTACTTGTTAATAATAATGTCAATGGTGTTGTGTATTATACACAGAGCAATCATTGTTTGCGATCTTTGCGTTTGGAGGATGAGCAACTCGTAGATTGCGAAAATAGATATATCATTTGAAAATAAAGCACGTCGTACAATGCGTTAATATATTTAGTGATGTGCTTTAAGCACAACGTTAGTAATAAGTTATCATAGATGCATAATAACGTAATTTCTACTTTGTGATGAGTTGAGGGGTTTGAGATTGCTGCCACGCCCAGCCTCTTCAGTCATTCGGGTGCCACTGATAACAAAATCCTTATGCAGAGCAACTGATCGCTGTTACTTGTAGGTACTTGATGCTTTTGTTGAGGTATGGATAGAACTACATCATACTGAGAATTTTGCATGATTGTTGTCGTATTCTCGAGCTTAATCAATACTTATCTCCTCGGAATCGTATTTCCCTCTAGGACTAGGGACCGAGCTTCTGGGGAGCGTAAACTTTTTTTTTTTCTAGTTCAGACAATTGTGCACGTTTTGATAATTACCACAGACATTTAAATATATGATTTATGTGCTACTGGTTTCCTCATTTCCTGCTCGATAGTTCTGGCATATCTCGATAGTTCTGGCATATCAGGATACTTGGAAACACCATTGAAATTTCTTAGTCACCTCAACTTTTGGGGTCAGTGTTCTCGTGGAGTTGACACCTTCAGTAACGTTCTTTGAAATGTGACCAG
>JAWQFJ010001489.1:242452-267452 GCA_034096865.1 Theodoxus fluviatilis | reverse complement strand
ATATATATATATATATATAATCTATTAAGGTATGAAACTAACAGCTGCAACCAACAGAAGAGGACATCAACAGGGCAATTGCATGAATCTTGCTTTCTCCTCTCAAGCAGGTAGCATGTTTAGGGCTCCGCATCCATGGGAAAATATGTGTCGCCAGTTTGTGGAATGAAATGCCGATCCATCATTTACTGCAAGTAATAGAAGTTGATAAATACTTTTCCCTCAGAACTCTTCTGAAGTTTCAACAGAATAAACAGTATGAACTGGATTATACCTATGATTTCATTTTATTCAGATCATATCATTTTAATATCGTGTTATCTATCCAACAAAGGCAGCCAGAAAACTACAGGAAACTCATGTTCGGGGAAAGCATAAATTCTACGACATCTAAAGGAACCATTTAGAACATGTATCAGGAATCTAGGAGAAAATGCTAAAAGCAAGAAATGTTCTTCAAAACAGGCACGCAATCTTGCTCATTAACCACTCGACCCGCGAATTTCAACATGCAAAAGAAGTGATAAGAACCCCGATAGAGTGACCTCGCCTCCAGCAACACAGAATTCAACTTATAACTATTCAGGCACAATAGAAAAATACACATAAAAAGCAACACAGTTAAGAACTTGTTGAATAGATTCTTTAAAAAGTAAAAGAGGCGACAAATTATTATTATTTTTATTAAAACGAGAATCAAAACACAATTCACTCAAAATGTATATGTATGCCCAAGGCTCTCCATAAAAGACTGGTGACAACGTGTGTTTTCAGATGATAATATTTTTTGTTGGCTCGACAGAAAACATAAATGAGAAAACAAACCCGGGGAGCTATATACAAAGTGGACTGTAAAGAAAATATCATGGCACTGTTATAACCAAGTTAAGCTATGCAATAAGAAAAGAAAACAGAATTAAACGATTTAATTTTTATTCAGAAAGATAGGCAGGGAAGGATTGAGATACTTAAAGAAATTAAATATAATCGATACTGACAGACCAAAAGATAGACGTAGAGAATTGCGACCTCTAAAAAAAGCTAGAGTAGCGCGAGTGGCATGAACTGTGACAAGCGATGACAAATCTGGGTAAGCAATTAGATGCCTACTTCTTTGTCTCAGCTCAGACATTTCAGGTAAAGGAATAGACAAGGACAATAAAATTATAGATTCATACACAACGACAGAACGATTCATAAAGGAAAATGGCAACTACTTCATGAAGGTAACTGAGTTTGATGAGCGAGCCTGAAATAAACACACAGCCATAATCAGCACTGAGGTCACAGCCCCTTTTTCAACGCGTCTTGAGTGCGCGCCGCAGCAGGTCACCTTAATCAAAGTTATTTGGAGAGCCTTTTTCTACAACTAATTGTGGCTACACAGTTTTTTTCTTCTAATAACTACCAAAACTTCACAAAATTAAATTTAGCAAAACGGCAACTTAAAAACAAAACCCAAGAAAAGTCAAGATTAAAACAGATGTGGAAATACATAAAATTAAAATATTAATTGTTAACAAAGAAAATCTACAGAGGATGTATTTCCACTATCCGACAGAAGGAAGAGAATGTGAGAGGGCCCATGTTTTCATAAAAAAGCAGAATCTTTAATATAGAAGTATTTTTCGAATAATTTATTTCATGACAATTTCGTTAGGTTATGTTTACTGCAAGAAACGTTTTGTCAGCCGTGGAGAATCTGGGAAAGTCTTTGAAATCGGGGCATTCCCGCCAAAGCAGGCCAGTAGGTAACATCCGATTGGCTGATCAGCCGCACCGCCCGTCTGCAAAAGAGCCTGATTTTTACTTTGTAGTGGCATCATGATGTACGTATTTGCTAGTTATACGGGCAAAGCATTCCTAATACCTTTATCCACATTTTCTTGATCTGCTGGTTTAGCCTTTGTATCTACGTAGGGAATTTCCAAGACCGATCGAAGCTGGAAACAATGTGATGCGTGATGCAAGGATTCGAATGGCTTTCAAGAATATATAGCGGTGAATCTTTTTTCCACACAGCCAGATACATGAAATGAAAAGAAAGAAAGAAAGAAAGAAAGAAAGAAATAAAGAAAGAAATAATAAAGTAATTTTCAGGGGGCTATGTAAGTCTATGGACCACCAAAAATTGCTAGAGTTGGATAAAAGAAAAACGAAAAGTGAAAATCCTATGTTTTCGCCTTTTACGAATCGCGTAGTGAGACGCGGTGGGTGAATTCTGAGCCCAATCCACAGGGGGAAGAATGAGAGAAAAATTTACGCAAATTTTGGAATGGACACGTTTGAATCGAAAAACGTTATTAACTAAACAAATCGCTGAAAGAGTTAGAATAGTAGATCATTCATTTCAAATTTAAAAAACAAACCAGTCCGAAACATAAAATGAGATAGATGAATGGATGAATGAATGAATGAATGAATGAATGAATGAATGAATGAATGAATGAATGAATGAATGAATGAATGAATGAATGAATGACACAAATTTTAGTCCATGTAAGTCCATTGGCCACGAAAATCACCAGAGGTGGTTAACAAATGAGAAAGCAAAGAAAATCCTATGTATTCGCCTCAATGCGAATCACGTAGGGAGACGCGATGGATTTATTCTTTTCCCCCAACCCACAGGGGGCGGAATGAGAGAAAGTGCCTGAGGAGCACTTTGGATTTTGCACAGATCGGCATGTGGAATGTACACGTTTTAATCGGAAAGAAAAAAATGAAATAATTAGAAGTGTCGAATATTCATTTGAAATGAAAACACACGAGAAGACATCCTTTGAGCAATGAAACTCAAATTGAAACGAGCCTCAACACGTAATCCCTTAAAAAAATCATTGACAGTAAAAAACAACAACACCTATTTTAGAGAGCACATATTCCAAATCTTCTAAAACTGTAAAGAAAATACGGTGTTTGTACATGACTGGTGTAGTTCTGTTCTCCGAAACTCGGAATCCATCCATCAGAACCAATGTCAAACGCTTCGGCCCACTCGTCCTTCAAGTAGATCTAACCCTGAAGTTGGCAAGATCCAGCACCACACTCAAAATGCCACAGGGTTCCCCCTAATCCCATTGCACTATGATAAGTATTTCCCTTGCGACTCAGGGATGATGCATGACCCTCGTCAGACGTGCTTCAGGGCTCAGAGCCTCGGCGAAGGCAGAGTGGGCAATCCCTTGGTATTTTGTATTCGCCTTCTCTCAGGACGTCAAGTGGAACAGTCACTTGTGGCTGATCCCTTCAATCTGAAGGCGAAAACACACGAACGCGTCACATGCCAATGTGCTGGAAGCAGTCCTCTCTGTCCATCGAGTCAGTTCGCTATGTTTGATGCCCTGAATCCGACACCGTGCCCAAACGTCCCTCCAGTATGCCTTCTTCCTTGTGGTAACTCTTCCAGAACCTCACACCAAACATGCCCAAGGACACCCTCGATCCAGGGTATCCAGTCGAAGTTCTGCTGCTAGTTTCCTCCACTCTGCTTCTCGCTCTCGCGACCCCTAGAAGGGACGGGCGGTTACGTCAGCAGGGTGGATTGCTGGTTGCCTAACGAGTTCTGGGAATACCAGAAGTGAGACATGGACATGTAGTTGCCCGAGGAGGCGTTGTTGGTATTGTTCATGTCAGACCACGTACAGACGGGCTGGGGGCTCATGGAGGACGATACAGGGAGCATGTTGGCGCTCTGGCCCTGGGGGCCAGGCCCGGGGGTGGGGCCCTGCTGCTGGTGGGGGGTTGGAGGTTGGGGGGGAGTCAGGTCCGTGTTGGGGGGTTGCTGGCCAGGGGCATTGGGGGGCTGGGAGCCATTGGGAGTTTGGGGCGATCCAGGCCCGTTCGGAGGCTGCAGCTGAGGGGTGGGGCCGTTGGCGGGATTCTGCTGCTGTTTCATCATTTTCTTGTACTTGGAGCGGCGGTTCTGGAACCAGATCTTCACCTGGAAAGACAAGGACAGAAACATTATTGTCAGTTGGTCAGTTGGCCTTCAGAGATTGTCAGATTTTTTGAAAACGTATAAAATATATGATTAGTCAAAAGGACTGGCGCTGTGTTCGAAAACGTTGATCTTTTCCAACTGAGACAGAAGACAACGAAAGCTTCTATTACCACTCGAAACATCTTAATTGTATTTCGACAAACTTGACTGAGAACCACATTGCGCGCTTCCCTCTTCATTACAAAGTACACAGAGCACCGGATAATTTCATATTCGTGATCAAATGCATATATAATGATGCAAATATTTCACACACACACACACACACACACACACACACACGCAAGCACGCACATACACTCACACACACACACACACACACACACACGCACTCTCTCACACACACACACACACACACACACACACACACACACACACACACACACACACACGCACACACACACGCGCACACACACACACACACGCACACACACACACACACACGCACACACACACACACACACACACACACACACACACACGCACTCTCTCTCTCTCTCAACTCTAAAACAACAGGACCTGATGGCATCAATAGCTTTCTTCTTAAACTCTCTCTTCCATATGTAATCGACTCGCTCACATACATATACAATTTGTGTATTATCAAGCAAAACTTCCCAGATGAATGGAAAAAAGCTAAAGTTATCCCTCTACCAAAAGTGAAAACTCCCACAAGTCTAGATGACTTCCGACCCATATCAGTTCTATCAATTTTATCAAAACCAATTGAAAAGCACGTTCACAAACATCTGTTGGCATTTCTTGATCGGCACAGTCTTCTACACCCCCTTCAATCGGGCTTCCGACCAAAACATTCCTGCCATACTGCATTATCCCACCTGATTGACACCTGGCTGCACGCCATTAACACCTCGAAAGTTATAGGATCTGTCTTCCTAGATTTCAGAAAAGCTTTTGACATGGTACATCACGACATACTATTGGATAAACTGACTCTTTATTTTCATGGTCACACGACTGTGAAGTTTTTTCAGTCATTCCTGGATAATCGACAACAATGTGTCCAATTCGATGGGCACGTTTCCAAGTATGGTATTCTAAAAGCCGGTGTCCCACAGGGATCTGTACTAGGCCCCCTTTTATTCTGCTTATTCATAAATGACCTACCCTTGCATATCACAGATAGAAAGGTCTCATGTAACATGTTTGCAGATGATACAACGCTGTCTACCGCGGACAGCTCAATCGAAACTGTGGCAGATAAACTCCAAAAGAGTCTTGATGAAATATGTTGCTGGTGTCTTTCAAATCATATGGTCCTCAACCCGTCCAAAACCAAGTATATGGTGATAACCACAAGGCAAAAACATCAACTACATCCTTTGTCACTCCCACTCTCACTTGATGCAGAGCCGATAGAAAAGGTGAAAGAACACAAAGTGCTTGGGGTGATGATTGACGAACAGTTAGACTGGAATTCACACATAAATCTAATGTGCAAAAAGATTTCAAGCAATCTCTTTCTACTGTCAAAGCTGAGGCACTTTGTAGACACGGAAACCTGCAAAATCTTTTTCAGTGCCCACATCATATCACACATCAATTACGCATCAACATTGTGGGATAACTGTAGTGAAGCTAATTTGAAGAGAGTTAATTCACTTTACAGAAGAGCTTCTAAGCTTATGGTCCCAAATAAATCTCTCAGCACTGAAAAGAAAATGGAAATGCTTGACATTTTGCCTCTCCATAAGCATCTGCAGCTCAATAAGTGTGTGCTTGTGAAAAAGGTAAAAGATGGCCGAACACCAGAATATTTAACCAAACTATTTGAGCAGTCATCAATCAGAGGACGTGACAAACTTCTCCTGCCTCAGCCTCGCATCGATTTGTTCAAATCGAGCCTATCTTACTCTGGGGCTGCTCTGTGGAATACACTGCCTGATGACATAAAATGTATCAAATCTTTGCCTATGTTCAAAGACAAAATTCGCATTATTCTCAGGCATCATCCTATGACATAGTTTTCCACGCTTTCATCTGGCGTCTAGACAGTGGAACGGCTAAGTGTGTATTTGTGTATGTTGTCCATTTCTCACATATATGCTTACTTCAGGCCTCCCCTGCGGAACTATCGAGGGGTTCCGGCTGATTGGGGGTGGGGGAGTAGGGGAGGGAGTGTACACCAAGAGGCTAGGACCTACTTGTATGTTATTTGTTTTTAACATTTGGATGTTTAGAAAATTGTTTTTTATGCATATGTCATTGTAGTTGATTCAAGTTCCATATTTAAAATTTGCTTCTCTGGTACACTATCTACCCATTTTTAGTATGTTTAAGAAATTGTACATGTATAATTCTTGCGATAATTATAATGACTCTCTCTCTCTCTCTATCTCTCTCTCTCTCTCTCTCTCTCTCTCTCTCTCTCTCTCTCTCCTCCCTCCCTCCCTCCCTCCCTCCCTCTCCCCCACCCTCTCCCCAACCCTCTCTATCCAACCCACCAACCTTCTTCCCTTCCTCCCCCTTTCCCCAGCTACCCCCCCCCCCCACCTTCTTCCCTTCCTCCCCCTTTCCCCAGCTACCCCACCTCTCTCTCTCTCTCTCTCTCTCTCTCTCTCTCTCTCTCTCTCTCTCTCTCTCTCTCTCTCTCACCACATTTGAATTTTTGCCTCAAGGGCTGAATGTAAGAAAGGCACTACTGCCTAATTCACTACCCTTGTAAAATAAAGTTCGTTCGTTCGTTCGTTCGTTCGTTCTCTCTCTCTCTCACACACACACACACACTCATACACACACACACACACATACACACACACACACACACACACACACACACACACACACACACACACACACGCACACACAGACATAGACGTATGCAGTTTTCGTAAATGACAGCGCACCCACCGAGGGTACCCAGGAGGAAATTTCTCCGGGCAGGACCAATTTACAACGAACGGGACGTGCGATACAGGGGCCGGTAAAAAACAGCAAAACACGGAAGACTCGTCTCTGCCACTGCGGTGTAAGGGCGAGGCGGTCAGCTATGGTGGAGTTCGACACAGCAGTGAGGCACTCGGCTTTCAGGTCATCGGTTTGTAGTTACATGCAATTGTCCTGTGCGTTCAAGGAAATTACGTGCAAAATCAATATTCGCGTCTGACCCTGATATAGCTGGTTAATATTCGTGTAGAGTTCATCAATAAATGTCACTGACAATAAAAGAAAACAAAAGTGCCAAGATACAGTGAGCGGTAAATCTTTGAAGCATATCGGGATTGTGTGTCGTAATTAAAACTACCAGACACGTTCATTCGAAACTCGAGAAACTGTATGTTTTTGTGTGTGTTGTGGGGGCGCGCGCGCGCGTGTGTGCATGCGAGCGTATGTCTGCTCGTATGCGTACAAGCATAAGCTTGTATTTTTGTTATTGTGACGTGTCTGAGAGCTCGCGCACGGGGGCGAGTAATGAATAATACACGTACAACCATACAGACGTCCTCACACAGTGTGTACATCGACGCCTTCACAATGAAATACAATTACTCGTGCTACGCTCACGCTAATAGCAGCACGCGATGTAGCGACAGCGAAAAGTGGAGTGAGCACATCCAGCTATATCGGCGTCTGCCCCGCCTTGTTGTTTGCAGTCAGCAGGGGCTTCATTACACCAGCCCCATTCAGACGAGCCTCATCACTCTTGGCCAAGGGCCGCCACAGAAGGTGTCTGGTCATTGGAGATGGCCACTGGCTGGTGGCTACCTTGCTTGCAGCTGTCCACCCCGAAAGATGGACGCACTTCCTGGCCCTATATGGGAACACGCTCCGGCCCTGGGAGTAAAGTGATGACTTTACCTGAATGTCCAAGCCTCCGTGGACACTAGAGATGAGTAGTTCTCTAGGGAAACCTCGTCCATCTGTTCCGAAAGGAGGCACAGAACACGAAGGTAAAAGAAAGACACAGATGTTGTGCATGGTACACCATAACGTTCGAACTTGTTCGTGTAGTATTCCGATTTAAAGGCAACTTTTTCTTCAGAAGAGGTACTGGAATAGGAAATACATTTCCGACTGTTCCAAATATAAACAGTGACTTCCATTTCCGATAAACAAGTGCTTGTCCTCAGTCTCGTCGAGGCTATTGCACATCGAAATAAGCACCAGCTCATAGTCAAATGCCTGCAGTATCATGGTGACTGGACTCGGCCATAACTCCTTGAGTCTGACATTCACGATACTTCCTCTCCGGATAAGTCTATATCCGTCAGTGCAAATACCTAAGCTCTACTCATTACTTATCAGGACACACAGTGCTGATTTCGTATCCGGTCACCCGATTCAGGTTACCCTACCCAGTACCCTCCCACTATACACCTTGGGAAGGGACACAAGACGGGTGTCCACCCATGCCCAAAGAATGGGTGACTCCGGACCGGTCAACGTTGACGCGGCCAGGCTCATGCAGTCCCTGAGAGCTGGAGGACGGGGGCGGTCGGACACCAGAGATGGTTACGAATCCCCAGCCACCCCGGGTACGTCTCCGCCAAGGTGACGTGTCAGGAGGGAACTTGGTGTGGCGAGGCATTGCTCAGCCTAATCCCAGGGTCGTCTGCCGCAGAAGGCGACACCAACATTAGTGGCTTTCGCGGTGACATCGCCGCTGTGGAAAGGATGACACGCCCCTTGGACGTGTCCGCTCCTCTCCAGGCGACAGGTCCCACGAGAGGCTGTACGGAGATGAGGCCTGATAGCGCTCTCGTGTGTCGCCCGCTGCAACGAGTGGAGCGCTAGCTGGCTTGTTGTTGGTACGCCGTAGTGGCTGTTGCTACAGCGAGTGGAGCGCTAGCTGGCTTGTTGTTGGTACGCCGTAGTGGCTGTTGCTGCAGCGAGTGGAGCGCTATCTGGCTTGTTGTTGGTTCGCCGTAGTGGCTGTTGCTGCAGCGAGTGGAGCGCTATCTGGCTTGTTGTTGTACGCCGTAGTGGCTGTTGCTGCAGCGAGTGGAGCGCTATCTGGCTTGTTGTTGGTTCGCCGTAGTGGCTGTTGCTGCAGCGAGTGGAGCGCTATCTGGCTTGTTGTTGTACGCCGTAGTGGCTGTTGCTGCAGCGAGAGGAGCGCTAGCTGGCTTGTTGTTGGTTCGCCGAAGTGGCTGTTGCTACAGCGAGTGAATGTTTTCACAACAGAGGGATTTATGTTAGTGAGGTTTCCTACTTCGACGTGTTCCCTCGGTACGCGAATCTTGCACGTTCCTCTTTATCCCTATTTCCAATGGTGCACACACGTTTTGTTCGCAGTGCTTTACTTAGAACAGTTACAGTGTTCGTGAAAATCTCGTCTTGAATGTATTGCTGCATGATTACCGATTCAGAAGACGTCAGAGATATTATTCGAATCCTGACAACATTCATTTACAGAGGATCTTCGTAGCCCTTGACATATAATATGCTTATCTATATCTGATGACCTTGAAATCTGCATTCCAGCTTCCCTAGACTAAGTCAGGCAAAACTGTACATCCTCACATCAGGATCTACTTGGGCTATCCTTCCTCCCCTTTCAGTATCTAGTCTTCCTCATCAGCTCAACTCATCGAAATCGGTTATTCGCATTATTCTCCAACAGGCAAAGAAATCATATCTTTGCTTTCCCTGAATGTCAGCCACTCGAGAGAAACTTGCGTTGTATCGCGACGAGTCATCAAAATGACCTTCGACCCTTGTGGGGTTCTTTTTTCAAGATGGTATTCTACTCATACCCCACTGTTTTTATGCAAGTGCAGTGTGGCAGTGAAAAATATTCTTCACCTTAGTATAGTGTGTGTGTGTGTGTGTGTGTGTGTGTGTGTGTGTGTGTGTGTGTGTGTGTGTGTGTGTGTGTGTGTGTGTGTGTGTGTGTGTGTGTGTGTGTGAAAGAGAGAGAGAGAGAGAGAGAGAGAGAGAGTAGAGAGAGAAGGAGAGAGAGAGAAGAGAGAGAGAGAGAGAGAGAGAGAGAGAGAGAGAGAGAGAGAGAGACTCGCCGCCGTTACCTTACTTGCGCTCGCTCTAATTCGAGCATTGACTCGTCGCGAGGACATTTTAATCGGCAAATCACAGGGATACACTTACAAATTACCCATCCCGGGCCGACCGTGGCCCGAGACGACCTAGCACCTTGTGAAAAGCGCGGGGGACGGGCGAGCTTGGCAATAGCCTACTTAGGCGCAATTAGAACAATTTTCTCCACAGTAGCCGGCAGTCGGGGCAAGCCACCCGACAAAAAGCAGGGTCCGGGCCAAGCGGGTAGAGACCCACCCGAGACCCGTTCGGTCACGCTCGGTGTGGGGGGTGGAGTAGTAGAAGGGAGGAAACGGGTGGAGAGGAGGGGGAAGGGGAGGGGTAGGAGAGGGGGAGGGCTTTCCATTTTCCTCTCACCAGGGGATGTCACAGCGACGTGAGAAGTGGAAGAGACGGGGACTGTAGTGGCTGGGAGATGAAGCTGAGGGTACGACAAGGAAGCTACGTGTGGGGATGGTGGTGTGTAAGTTGTTGGAAGCTGAGCAAAGGAGGGCGTGCACAGCAAAGTGGCGGGGGTGGATGAAGCTGGTGGAGTTCTCGAGAAGAAATACGTTCTCCGCAGTTAGAGAGCTTGATCTATTTAAAGAACGTCAATGGCAAACATGGACACAGACGAAGTTTACTAGGGGTGTGAACTAGCGACTCCCAACTCCGCGACACAACACCTTTCTCAATTCGCAAATAAGTAATTGTGATCGCGCTGAGCTGCCAGTCAGGAGCAATGCTTGAAAGAGGAAGAGGCGAAAAGGAAATAGTTTTAAACGTCGAAGCGACGAAGAAAAAGATGGCGTGTAGCACGAAGATGTTTTGGAGAGAAAATCATTGCCGAGAGAAATATCCAAGACAAGTGAGAGCTACTTTTTGCATGCATGCTCGAGTGGTATGCATGTGTGTGTGTGTGTGTGTGTGTGTGTGTGTGTGTGTGTGTGTGTGTGTGTGTGTGTGTGTGTGTGTGTGTGTGTGTGTGTGTGTGTGTGTGTGTGCGTGTGTGTGTGTGCGCGTGTGTGTGTGTGTGTGTGTGTGTGTGTGTGTGACTCCCTCCCTCCCTCTCTCCCTCCCCCTCTCTCCCTCCCCCCCCTCTCTCTCTCTCTCTCTCTCTCTCTCTCTCTCTCTCTCTCACACACACACACACACACACACACACACACACACACACACACACACACACTGAGGAAACCACAAAATTACAACAGCATACAAATCAGTATGCGTTTTGTATTTTTTCTATTCAACTTAGTCTCTCAGCTCTCCATCTGTCAGGAACAGAGGGTTGTCATAGGTGAACAGTTCACAGAAACAGCGTACTTATTTAACCAGTTGTGTGCATGGATCAGCTTAAAGCCAGTCGCATACATATATCAATGTTCATCATATTAGAACTGACAAACGTATACGAGAAAAGCATGTGGATCCAGAAAAACGAGAACAATAATGTCTTTAACATACTTTCAAAAGCTACTCTTAAAATATAACCCGACATGATTTTCTCGAACTGGAAGAAAACTTGATGGCGACGTTTTTCACCCCTCCATTAAAAAAACCATTTTTCTTCCGGCTACTAACAGGACCGACACCGCTTTTGTTTCAGAAGTTTCTAAGCAGGTGTCTGGGGGGACGCACAGACACGGTGTCGAAGCACCACGCCGGTGTCGGGTATCTTCGAGTCCCAAGGATCTCCGCACAAAGGCAGCGAGAAGGACTTGACTCCGTAACATGCTTTCTCCCTCGGGGAGCACGGCTGTTTACCCGAGTGAAAAGGGCCCCAGGAAATTTAGTCCCGGGGGCGACAAGCGCTAAACAAACGTAGACAGAAAAAGTCGCTACTCTCAACAGTGTCGAATGGCGGGCGACAGGCCTGCTCTTCCAGCCCAGACTCCCAGCTCCCTCTCAGGTTCCCCGTGTGCTCCTTTCATCCACGCCTTTCCAGTCCCTTCCCGTGGCAGGGGGTGTGGACAGGCAGAGGCAAGAATGATGCACACTCACACACACAGAGAGAGAGAGAGAGAGAGAGAGAGAGAGAGAGAGAGAGAGAGAGAGAGAGAGAGAGAGAGAGAACGGCGGGCGAATGAAGCCTAGCAAAACTATGCTAGAAAATATATGAGAAACTGATGATGAAGGCTTTTGTTAAAACGGACAATATTTGTATTGGGCCTTCAGCATATTGTAAGTCTTTTTAATCCAACAGAGTCACTGACGAGGATTTTTCTATTTACAAATTACTAACACAAATAAGAACCGCAATTTCCAAACGGTTGGCAGCATTTCATCCACTTCAAGAAATAATATTGCGCCATTCACGATGCCCATTCCTACAAGACGGAAGAATGTCATAGAGTTTCCATTAAACCGCGCACGGACCGCGATTATTCGCAAGGACAACACTTTTCCCACTCGCCTGAGCAAAGAAGCTATCCAACAATTCGGAACGAAGCATCTTTCTACCACCTGATCGTCCCTCGCCTACGGAGCCAGAGGAGACTCAGCGTTAGTCCCACCAGCCGCCAAGTCCCTCTCTGCCCTTTGAACGTTCAGGTGGTGATCCTTTGAAGAGCATGGCGTATTGTAGGCGCTCTCTGCAACTTGCCAGGGCTAATTACGGCGCTGGCGTGGAGGAAGGAAACTCCCATCTATCTTGGGGACGCCGCTGAAACCCTAGCAGCAGCTGGTCCGCCATGTTGGGCAAAGGCTGGCGGGAAGGCAGTGACATGCGCATTGTGAGTGGTGTCCCAGGAGGGAGCTGCCGAGGTGGGAAGGCAGGCCAGGCGGCGAAATCAAAGGCAGGGGCTCGCTAGAGGTGAGCCCGGTGATAAATTGAGTATCTAAACCTAATCTCCGCTCCCGCCCTTTTGGTTGGGAGGGGCGAACGTCGTCTTGAAATAGAGCAACCACGCCGCCTGGCGAATGTGCTACGTTTAACCGCAACATCCGGGGAGCATGAAGTTGTTAACATGTAAATATGGCCTGGGTGGTATCTGATGCAAGGGCGAGGAGAAAAGAACAGGCGACCACCGAATATCAAGTATGAATTGAGACACGATTAATCATCCCGAGCGCAACGGAGGTAATAAATCATCACCAATACCGGTCAAAAAGGAAGCAAATGAAAATTGACGACGAGAACAAGAATACATTTTCTCCCCCTTATGAGTGGATGGGATTGCGCTTGTAAACACAGAAAAAGGCGAGTTACTAGGTGTCTGAGAACAATCATTGCAGAGCGTTAAATAGATTAGTTTTCAAACAGAGAAAATGAATCGATCACAATATTGCAATTGTTTAACATCCCTAATCCTTTCTCATAAATATGTCGTTAACAAGATCAAGAAAACAGTTCCCATCCTGAATTCCCACTCAAAGAACCGACAGAAAACTGTCAGTTTTCCCGGAACCACAGCCCATCGACAACTACGAGTGCGATAAATTTATCGCGAATAACCGACTGTGAAGAAATCATTGCACGAATATCTTCAGTCAGAAAAAGGGAACTTTTCACGCGGATACTGTGATCAACATGAACGGTTCCACAGTGCTATTTCTAGAACAGGCCAGAACGTGCATGGACCACTGACGCCAGCCTGCCTGAAGCACCAAGAGAGGAATACGACCCGACTCAGAGACTAAATTCGAAACATTACACGTGCTCAGGCCTGAAGTTTATTTGCTGAAAAGTCGTTGTCACTTAATTTTGTTTCAATACTCTAGATGAAAACAAAATAAATAAAGAAGAATTCAAATTGTTCTGCAATTCAGAGCTAGCTAAATCTCGTCAACTTTACAGTTATACTTCTTGTTATAATGGCTGAGACAAAAAGCATTTTCATAGCCATTCCTGATTTTTGATGGGTAAATCGATCAAATTCAATTGCATTTACGTGTAAGTTCTTCTGATTTCCCAATAGTTTCCATGGACGTTATTTGTGTGGTTTCTAAAGAAAACGTTTAACCATGAATTATCACAGCACAGCGACATCCGAGAAGTCGTGCGACATTCAGTCAGCTGAGCCTCAATCTCGTTTACATTTCCATGCAGGACAGTTCAGTTTGTTTCATGGACAGTTCAGTTTGTTTCATGGACAGTTCAGTTTGTTTCATGGACAGGACCCCACAAGGCGACCAGCGATTACATCTACGGAACACGAACTGAGGGCTTGCATTCTGCGGGCAAAGTTGGATCACGTCTTCCGAGGCTATGGAAGCCACAGTCCAACACGGACACGCATCAATGAAGCGTGAACAGCATGCTGTTCTCTTGCCCGCCTTGCCAATGAATAATTCCCGGGACTCCGTCTTCACAAGGATATCCCAGCAAGGAGTCTTGCAGTGAGCAGAATATTTTTCATTTTTATCTGATTTGTTATTTACGCATTAAGCTTAGTATATTTATTTTAAAAAACTACAAGCACATTAAAATAGTGCAAAGAAGCAAACTGAAAAAACAGGTTTATCTCACACGCACATATAGACAACACTCACTCACACACACACACACACATACACACACACACACACACACACACACACACACACACACGCACGCACGCACGCACACACATGAACATAACACACCAGAATACACACATGCGCGCACATTTCATTTCGTAGACGAGGCTTCGTCAGGTGTTTTAGATTAACTTGATTAAAAGCGTGCATACTTACACAAACTGTTTGAGATGTCTCAGTGTTTTGACAACATCACGTCAGACGCCAATTTTAACAGAGCAACTGGATAAGAACCCACATTTTCCCCGAACTAGATTAAAGAATATACTCGAAGTCACACCTTTTAAAAAAGAAAGAAAGACTCTTTCACTTATTCCTTCACTTCAGTAAAAAGGATTTTGTTGAATGCCCTTGTAAACCAGACACCTCGCCGAAGCAATGCAAAAACTATAAAGTACCATAAACGCTCTGCAAAAACTCTATGAAAATCACAGCTATTACATTCAGGGACCAGCGACATTTAAGTAAAACTCTGGCCACATTTCTATTAAGACGAAAAATTTAGACAAAAAAGAAAATGACATCCCTGCATAACCTCAGTCTAGCTCAGGGAAGTCTGAAGGGCGGATGAGGCAGGGCCATATTGCTGTTAGCTAGCTGCTCATGCAGCCAGACTCTGGGGCGAAATTGGAAGATCGACCCAATTACGGGGTAGAAATTATATGGCTGTCACTCTCTTTCCTTCACGGCCGATGAGCAGGCAGCGCACACACCCACTGGGGCTGTCGGGGGCACAAGCTAGCGGAGTATTGAATCATCATTAGCCCAGTGACGAATGGGGACAGGCGGAGTGCCGCTCCCAGGGATCTCTGCGTGCACACTAGCCAGACGCCATGTTTTCTCGATGGACCTTTCCGCAGGAAGCTTCACCCCCTTAGATCGCAGCAGCAGTAGCAGCAGCAGCAGCAGCAGCAGCAGCATGCAGTGGCAGCAGCAGCAGCAGCAGCAGCAGCAGCAGCAGCAATGACAATATACCACCCAGAATAAATTATGTGGACAGATTGGTGTAGGTGTCCCATTGGCACTTTCATATTAAATTTTTGAAATACTCCAGAAATTATGCTATATATTCGTGCTTTCTCTCTCTCTCTCTCTCTCTCTCTCTCTCTCTCTCTCTCTCTCTCTCTCTCTCTCTCTCTCTGTCTGTCTGTCTGTCTGTCTGTCTGTCTGTCTGTCTCTCTCTCTCTCTCTCTCTCTCTCTCTCTCTCTCTCTCTGTATGTGTGTGTATGTGTGTGTGTGTGTGTGTGTGTGTGTGTGTGTGTGTGTGTGTGTGTGTGTGTGTGTGTGTGAGAAAAGTATTGTACATTTTCAGCATAGAGAGGAATCTCAAAGTAGGGTAATCAGTCCGTGTCATTTATGGGGCAAAGCTATGTACTACTGGTCTCCTCTGAAGGAGCAGTATTAACAGAGTGCCACTGTAATTTTAAAAAAGGTAATTTCCGACGTAAGCGTTTAGAGTACTGAAAGAAAACGTGTTAAGGATAAACTAGTTATCCTGGCTGTTTCCGTAGGAATCCGTTTTTGGTCATACATTAATAACACGGTGTCGTAAACATGCTATTTCTGCGTAAGATATCAAGACACAACAATCGTGCACTGAACATATTTTACATTTCGCAACAAAATTCATGTACATAAACCGTTATGGTCTCGACGTCTGCGAGCCACACGGAACTAGGCGAATATCCATTCACTACTTGCTTTTTCCTTAAAAAAATCATAAAAAGCAGCCTCTCCATTTACATTGCACATTCCGTCAAATACCATACCCTCAGCCCGTCCTGTCATTCAGGCAGCAGACTGAATCAATTCAACTCCTGGAATAAATTTGCGACTGTCTTCTTTCCATCTTCGATCCTGAGGAATACAAAAAGGTGAAATTGCTCAGCCAAAGGGACGAGCTTCACGAGATGAGGTAGCGGGCGGCACGCGACTGCAGCGCCATCTTAAGTGGCTCGTTAATTAGGCGGCGCTGCTTGCACCGCTCGAGGGGCAGAGTTATCTCCCTGCTTGGTAATTGATTGTTGATATTGCGCGGCCGCGGCGGAGACGACCAAACCGAATCCCAGGACGCCGGATGAGGCGCTAAGCAGGTTACGGCAGTGGCCTCCCCCTGTCTCCCGACCCGCCACCACACCAGGTGGCGCGAGCAGTATTCTCCGCCTGGCGGCGTCTCCCTCCCCAGGGAAAATCCTCCAACTGCGCCTGTGGTGACTGCGGGGAAGGCAAGCTTGATCGTCATTTAAGAGCTGCTGTGATTCAGCTGTTTACTCCATCGAATAGTGAGTTGGCTAGGTGTTGCATCGATACAAATAGGAGCAGAGAATGTTGCTTTTATTTTCCTGTGTATGCAATGTAAGAAAAAAGTGTAGACACATTTACTCGGAAGGATTAGGTTGCATTGAAATACTGCAATGAAAGAAAGTTACTTTCAAAAGAGATACTTTGATCAGATAATATTTCCAATCGACATGAAAACGAAATAGTTGCAAAGAAATGAAAGAATATAAATCAATCGTTGGGGTTTCTTTTTTCGGGGGGAAAGCGAGGAAAGAATATTGAGGTTCCGGATAGTGAGGTGCATCTTATGTAATCGTAGAAAAAATTGTTTAGGCAACTTCAAATTTTCAACTAACCTGTTTATGTCGGTTTTTTTCCAAATGAATCATTGTGGTCTACAAATCACTGACTCAACGAATGGGACAAGTTTTCATTCATCAAAATAAAACATTTAAAAAGAAAAAAACCACAGCCACATTTCTTTAAATCAGCAAACTCGACAGCGCCAAAAGGAAAATATTTTTTAAGAGTTCTTTTCACAACGCAGTTGCTCTTCAAAGAAACTTTTCATTCACAAAATAAACATGCCTCAAACAGCAGTCAACTCCCCTCTTTCCCTCAACAGCGCCAGCCCTTACGTCGCTCGAAGCAGGGAGGAAATACTCGACTCGGATAATCAGAACCCCAAATTACCACACGAAAAATTCTTCAAACATTCTTTTCTCCACCTCCAGCATATCCCAAAGAAGAGAGGAAGTGAGGACTTTCCCATGGAGAAGTCAGCGCGAGGACAATGCCAGACAGCACGGTGTGTTTACTCGAGGACCCAGGCACGAACTGCGGGACCAAACAACCTGGGAGAAAAGACGGGGGAGGAGACGAGGTTTGGGAGAAAGGGGGATGGGATGGAAAGAAGTCGAGAGACGAGTGGTGGAAGAGCATTAGGGCAAAGAGAAGGCATACAGGTGGAGCTATGGAGGAGGAAGTGGTGGGGGGCGGAGTAGCAACAAAAAAAACAAAACACTGACGAACAAAAGGCGAGACGAATGGACTCCAAAGAAGAGACTCACAGAGGCTGGGAGGGAGCAAGGGAAAGGCTACATTTGGGGTGGGAAGGAAGGGCCAAAGGACTAGGGGAACGGTAACCTTATGGGTATGGACTGATGAAAAGGGGGGAAAGGGTTGTTAAGGGTGGACATGGGGTGAGAGGACGGGGTGTGTTGAGTGGTGAAGAGGGCGAGGTCGATTGGGGGGAAGGACAGGAGCAGTCCAGCATGCATACAGAGGTGAGAAAGACGAGGGTGTCCGCGCGGGCTCCAGACGCCATGTCCAGAATGAGGAGGAAGGGAGGGCAAGAGGGAGGACGCAATTTGAGGTGCATTGTCCCCGTGTCACGCAGGAAGGGACAGGGGCGGGGGCGGCATCAGCGTTGGAGGCAGTCAGCTTGGAATGTGAGTTTGGGGCAGCAGCAGTGTCAGAACAGTGCAGTCACTCACAGCCTCTGATACTCAGTGCGCATGACACTGCTCAGCTTGCTTGCTGCTTCTGTTGTCGAAGGAGAGACCGAATTTCATATCTAGCAAGTCTTGGGCCCCCTCCTTTTCCTGTTACAAATATCCCCCCATGTGCCCTCAACAGTATTCTCACTCGCAATGCATGACAGCTCTTTTTGTTAACAACATTAATCGACACAGACATCAATATCAATTCATAGTGTCAGTTTTTGGTTACTTTGTCCTTCAGTCCTCAAACACACACACACACACACACACACGCGCGCGCGCGCGCGCGCGCACACACACACACACACACTAATTCAAATTCATCAATAGTATTCGCAGTCAGGTTCTCATTAACATTCGTAACTAGGTCGTGTTGTAGTTTGACATTTCCAATCCCTCTACGAACGCTCTCTGAGGGCGACCATCCTAACCTCGGCATTTCGCTCGCGGAGCACGCCCCGCTTCAAAGAGAGGTACACCATTCTGCAACGCACTTCAAGCTGAACAGCTCAGACGGGTTCATCGGTGCATCGGCATATTGGCGGCATGGCACGGCAGTGGATAGAGACAGGAAGCAGTCAGGCGTGACCTCGTGCCAGCGGCGTCAGGCAGCCTCCCACACCGAGGCACCGCGGCGTGTCGTGCAACAGGCTGGGGAAGAACCAGAGCTTGGCCAGGCTCCTGCACTCCTCCAACACTGACGACATTCCTCGCTAACAAGGCACACAACCTCAGCCGCTGACAATATATCCATACACGTTTGTTCCCCGTCAGCCAAGCGACTCCTGCAGCCAGAGCTCTAACTATGGAGAGGTCTTGTTGCTGCTGCACGAACGACACTTGTTTGGATTGAGTCTGCCGAAAATTTTCCAACTCGAGATAGACATGTCAATATGACGTCCCTAATGCAAACTACACTTTTTTCCTAATCTTTTAATTTGATTTTTTCCCCCATTCTGAACAAATAAGAAGCATGCAAGTCGCGACACTAATTTCGAGCCCCAAAAAATTATGCCAGATTTTCAATGAAGCTTTTTGATGTAGAGAGGGTGAATGTAAAAAAAAGAGTAAGAAGAAACAACATATTATCCCATGCACAGAGCAGTGGAACACAACGTTGTCTTACTGAGAAAAAAAAATTCTATTACTCTTACTAAAATCGATTAACTCCCCCCCCCCCCCCCTGCACACACACACACGCACACACACACACGCACGCACACACACATACACACACATGCATACACACACGCACGCATGCGCATACACATACACACACAAATGCACGCACGCACGCACAAACACACACACAGGCTAGGCAGACAAGACACAGTTCTGAGAAAAAGCAACATTATTAACAAAGACCAAAGACCACCATAAGAAACAACATTAGAACACACAGGGACATCAGTCATCCCCAAGACCTGACGTTTTCAACTAGTGAGTCCACTGAAAAAGGATGTCGCGCGCTGCGCCAGAAAAGACAGCCATTTCAAGCCCGTGGGTAAAAGAACAGTGGCTGACAGTGGCCTCCTGGGCAGGCATTCATCTTCAGCAGGCGCGCTGGTCGTGACGCTTCCTTCGTTCCAGATCTCTGCACACAAAAAGCGGCCCAGAAATCGACAGAAAAGCTAAAGGTCGGTAGGAAGTTTATGTTTTATAACCTTTCCAGGCCCCTGGGTGTCCTCGGGCCAACACGATAGTGTACTCAAAACCCCTGCTCCAGGACAAAAGGTTTGACATATTTTTGCAGTGTATTTCGTTCGAGTGCCGTCTTCGCCTGGGCATTCCTGGACAAAGAAGCTAATTTGCTCACATGCACGCTCCGTAAATTCGATTACAACGCCATTGAGGCCTGGCACAATTGCGCCTTGAATGAGGGTCTTTGACGACGCAAATTCTGGCGCGACGTGCGAAAGCACTCATTGAGGGCAACAGCCAGCGTGGCTAACAGACTTTGATATGCATTGATCACGACTGGCTGCCTGGCGAGTCAGGCGCCTCAGCCCCGCTCCGCTAAAGAACGACATTCCAACAACAGAGACAGGGACAGAGCAAACCTTCCCAACCAGCAAGGGTCCAACACGGCTCCTGTAAGGGAAGATGACGGGATTGCTTCAGCTCGAGCGAGGGAGTCGCCGTCCATTTTGAGTACGGAGTTTTGTCAGTACAGATCATAGTGGAGCCCGATGAAGATTTTCAAAACAATAACAGTTCAGGTCCTATTAAATTTGTTTTGTCACCATGGTGTACACCAGAGTGAGATGAAATAACGGGGACTGTGGCGGTGGAGGGAATGGTGCGGGGAGGCCCCAAAAAGAGCAAGAGAAAGAAAAAGAAACATAAAATATAGGGCGGGAAAAATTAATATGAATGCGAAAGCAGAAGTCAGACAAATAAAGAAACAGCAGAAGGGATTGTAGTTGTCGCTTACAGAGAAATGCGTCAGTGTTGACCATATTGTCGGAATCATCTTTTTCCCATCTGAAAAAGCAACAAACAACTCATCCTCTTATTTTAAAAAAAATGTTCGTGAAAAATCCCAGCAAGTCACTGCGTACACGTACAAATACAAATATTATGTAACCTTCCCGCCAATACCGTCACATTGACATCTCAAACCTCGACTCGAATGAACGTCTACCTACATTGGTCAAAGCTCTGTTCAATCCATAGATTGTCAAAGGTCAGAACTAGATTAAATCATCCACATCCTGCCAACAGTATAAAGTCTATGATCAGTTAACAACCCCATACAACATCTTTCCTGATTCGAGCGCTATTCAGTCACGTCCGCGAGAAGTGGAGTGAGGAGAAGTGGAGTGAGAAAAAATTGAAGCTCCAACAGACAATTGTCTTGGCAAGTGCCGTTCGATTGCAGCGTGCTTGGTTGGCTGCACAAAGCCAGGTGGCACAAGCAGCTTAGCCTATTTGAATCCCAACCTCTGTCAAGCCGTCCTTTGAAGTGTAGGAAGACGCACGCGCACGCACGACCTCTAGCAACCACATGCGCATAGGACGCAAGTGCTACAGCGCGCACTCGTGAAAACACAGATGGACGTCGCAATGATCCAGGAACATTTCTCGTTGGCGACGCAAGGCCTGGTTTTTAAGGACCCGTTTCTACCCGAGGTGCGTCATGGCTGTATGGGCAAACACAGGAAGTGGCACCGGCATACTCACTTTCAGTCCTGTCGCGCAACATAACGAATTTTAATGTGCGAAAAAGCGCCGATGAAAGTAGAGTCACAGCAGCACACACCTTGCAATGCAATGCAATAAAATACAATGCGATACAATGCAATACAACGCAATACAGTGCAGTACTTCATTACTGCAAATGTACACGCTCAACTTAAGACCTATTGGATGTCCCGATTTCAGCAGAATATGAGTTTTAAGTGTGCAACCCTTGTTAAATGAAGCTTTATCGAAATAATAGACCTTAAAGGGTAAACTTTTTTCTCTTTGATTAGGTTTACAAATGTATTTTATAAGCGAGCACTAGCGTGTACACAGTGAAGTTTCGTTTAAGATGAGCGGGAAGCGTTGTTAATATGTACAGCTTTTCTGCAAAGATCACTTTCTCCCCAAATGAATATGGAACATGTTCAGTGGTATCCTCATGATGCGTAGGGTTGTATTTTTTCTTCCGTTTGTTAGTTTCCATGTTGAAAGCCATGATAAGGAAAACATGATTAGAAATTGTTATCTGACAGTGCTCGTGTTCTGGTGCATCCCATTTCACTCAGTTCGAGGTTAATACATCGCCATGACTGTTGTCTCAGTGCCGGGAATGACGCCTGCATAGATCTCGTGTTCACTCTATGGGAGCAGTTCCCTGCCCTGTTCTCGTGAGACTTCTCCACCTTCCTCTCCAATGCCAGATCGACCGCGTCGCACCTGGGCTGGCAAGCAGGTTTATTGGCTTTGCCGCTAATGGCTAGCTACCGGGGGGTCTCTAACTTTCTTGCAGGAACCCCTGCCCCTCAGCAGACATCCTTGCCAGAGGCAGAGAGCAAATATCCGCCGATGCGACGTCTGGTCACATTAGTGAAACTGCCACGCCAGACGACAGAGAGGTGCTGGCAACTTTCTCATGAAACCGGCAGCCATATTGCTATTGGAATTCGCGCGCTTCGTGGGAGCATAAAACGTGTCATGTGAAGCAAGAGAGACGAAGGCGTCAACCAAAGGCGGGAAACTCATTCCAAAACCCAACGTGTCAACTGCATGTAGGAGTGACGAGCTGACACGAGCTGGGGGACTGGTCACCCAGAGACCAAGACTCGCAGGTTATCGGTTTCGTTTTGTGAGCAAGCAGATTTTAATGAAATAATCATCAGGCTGACGAAGAGTCGGATATGCTAGGCGACACTTCTCGTGTCGAGTGGAGCTTGAAAAGAGGGGTGGAGCTTGAAAAGAGGGATGGGGCAAAAAGAATAAAATCGAAACGATAAAGAGGCACCTTTAAGAACTTTATATCCACGATGAAAGAGGGCTAGCAATAAAGTGAAAGGACCTCTTGCAAAAAGGAAAGGTAAAATATATCATTCCCCCTCTATGTCCTGCTCAGCACCTATATGATAGCCCACTGCATGTAAACTATATATTTGATAAAGAAACGTAACGCAAATGTTATCGACTGTCAATTTGACAGAATCTCAACAACACATTCAACCAGCAATTTCCGTCCACTTAATTAAAAAGTAACAGTTAGCCAAGAGCATTGTGCTAATGAGTTTATTAGCGAGAGAGAGAGAGAGAGAGAGAGAGAGAGAGAGAGAGAGAGAGAGAGAGAGAGAGAGAGAGAGAGAGAGAGAGAGAGAGAGAGAGAGAGAGAGAGAGAGAGAGAGAGAGAGAAAGAGACGACGGTACCATCACAGAACTCCCGATCAAATACAAAAACCCATGAGAAGCAGTCACAAACTGCACTGGAAAACACCTGCTGTCGTGGCGTCAGTGTGCTTGCTGTAGAAAAGCTACATTATCGAGTTATGGCAGCTTGCGAGGCAGCGGGGTCGCCAACATAGAGCATGTCCACCATTGTTTCCCGACGTAGAGTGAATGATGTTGGTGGAAAGCGATTAAATATCATACGCTGTTGGAAGTACACTTCAGGGCAAATACACGATGATGTAATGTATTAGACTCGACCTCACCAAATAATGGACTGTCTCGACATGAATAACCTGTTTGTGAGCATCCAAGTTTCAAAGAGGTTAATGTTCCAAAATATAAATATTCCTGTGGTTGTTTTTTTTTGTATTATCATTTGATTTCAAGTACATCAAATAACAAAGGAAAAGAAATGGAAAAACACGGATCTAATTTATCCAAATTGTTGGTAAAACGAATTTTTCAACATTTATGATCTCTCGACCTTGATTTTAAGTAGCTTGCGTCTGAAAATTATTTTTCTACTGGCACTACTACGGCTGTGCATTGTTTAAAAATCGCATTAGACATATATTTTGATTTAATATATTTTAATTGCACAATACAGTAAGAATACCAAATTTTAGAGAAACGAAACAACAAAACCTCCGCAAATTTCTTGATTTCATCCCCCCCCCCTTTTTGGGGGGACTGAACTCGAAATCACTTGATAGAACTTCTGTTTTCGTTGCATGCATTTGGACGCTCACAGATATAAACAGCAGGCGGTCATGCCTGCCAGAATAATTATGGCCTTGTTAGGTGGAAGGTGAAAACCTCTGTGGCAAGAGTTGGTCACGTTTTATTGTTAATAAATTTGTAGATGTGAAAAATTAGACAGCACAACTTCACGAACAAATCTTCTGACACAATAACTTTTAACATGATCGTCTCAGTCAGAGAGAGAGAGAGAGAGAGAGAGAGAGAGAGAGAGAGAGAGAGAGAGAGAGAGATTTTTGTTTTCTATTTAATGATTAAGTGCCACCGGAATATTTTTTATGCACCAAGAGTGGACATTTCATGAAATGTAGAATGAACGAATAATGACATTCACAGCCAGCGGGGCAATTGAAAAAAATGCTGAAATATCTGACTGAAAAAATGTTTGGAAAATGTTTTCAATACCATTCTGTGCCAGGAGGACAGGTCAAATATACGAGGAATGAATGGGTCATGTAATGAGAGCACGGATTAGCAATCTGTTAAAATTAATCGCGTATTTGATCTCATTTTGAAGTCAAACCATCATTTTCGTTTTTAAGATTCGTGATGTGGACCAGAGAGGAGCAAACTGCGGAATGATAAATACAAAAGAAAAAGACACAGAAAAATGTCATGGTACCATGATTAAACTTTAGATTTGAAATATTTGCTTGCTCTGGCATTTTTCTTTCCATCTGAATTAACAGGTTGCGACAAAAAAAGTGACTTTTTTCGGCTTTGTTTGCGTGGGGAGGCTGAGCAATTGCCCCTGGGCCGTATCATCGCCTGATCGACGCTGACCGAGTAATTTTTCACGGTGATTGCACACCTGTTCTCAAGGGGCGAGGCTGCCATCGAGCAACGCAGGGGAAATCCCAAACTCCGGCCCAGCGAACAGGTGGGGAAAGGAGGCATCCTCTTTTATAAGGCCGTGCTCGCTTGAAAGGGAAACTGCTGTTTTTTATAAGCAAAACGGCAATGAAAATATGTTCAAATAGCATATCTCGTTTGAAATACTTCCTTTTCAAAATAGAAATGTGAAACTTTGTGTTTGAAGCC
>JAWQFJ010001489.1:227452-237452 GCA_034096865.1 Theodoxus fluviatilis | reverse complement strand
GTGTCTTCTCCCACTCCCCACCCCCACTCCCCACCCCCCACCCCCCACTCCCACCCCCCAACCCCACTCCCCACCCTCACTCCCCACCCCCCACCCCCAAAAGCGACAACACTGCACTCTCCAATGATTGCTGGTGCGTTAGGCAAGTGCAGTGTGCGTCGGCCACGCGTTGATTTTGTTCGTTCATGATACTTTACGGCTTATAAGTGTCGTCGCACCTATTAGCATTTGTGCGTCACCTGTGCAAACCATTTATTTGGGGGGGGGGGGGGGGGATCGTGTGATAACCAGGATTCAGGATCTTAATTAAGTCCCTGAAGATCTCGCTTTCTATTATTTTAAAAAAACGTCCACTCACTGTATTATTCAAAATGAGGGCGGAAATCGCATACGTGAGCGGCTGGACTTGATTTTATCCGCGCAAGCTGGGACCAGTTATCGGGGGTGAAAGCTGCATGACTGAAATGGTCTTTGTGTCCATCAGAGACTGGGGGTGTTCAGCGCGTGGCCACCTTGTCTTGGATGTCCAGCTCTTTGAGCAGGCGATCAGCACAGTGACGCCTGGACGACCGGACATCTGTCGGGCACTGGTCAGCAAGACCGCCATGACAGCAACAAGGCCCACAACTCTTGTCAGACTGCATTCTCAGACAGGTGGCGCCCCTGTGGCCAGCGACCTCTGTTGTCGGCGTGTTTCCTCAACCCTCCCCACCTTCCACAGCCTTGTCTGCCCCCTTCCCCCCCCCCTCTCTCTCTCCCTCCCTATCCCTCCCCCTCCCCCCCTATCTCTCTCTCTCCCTCCCTCCCTCTCTACCCCTCCCTCCCTCTACCCCTCCTCTCTCTCTCTCTCCCTCCCTCCCTCTCCCCCTCCTCTCTCTCTCTCTCCCTCTCTCCCTCTCTCCCTCACATACACACACATACTCCTAACCCTACAAATTCAGATAAAAAAAACCCAGTGATGTCTCCTGCATTGAATAAAGCAAGTAGCGAGAATGTTGGTTGAGTTGCAATCTTCAGACCTCTATACATGGATCGGTTATTCCAAAAGCAATAAATTTGATTCAACAGATGTTATAATTTGCTTCGTGTTGCACGATGATCAACGCTAGATCAGCGCTTTTCATCCCATTTGAAACGGAGTTTTCGAAAACCAAAAAAACGACAGAAATTTCTATTGATGAATCGACCGTAGTCATCCATGGAGAATAAGAACCCTGTTCACGTTAATTATCGCCAAAGGCGAAAGAGACAGAAGGACCAAATGGAGACTTTGCGAGCTGGGTGTAGCAAGGCCTGCTGAGACCGCTGTGTGTCAAGTCACCCGCGGACTTGACATAGAATGTTGCCACACTGAAATCGTGACAAGGACATGCTGCACCTGGGCAAGACACTATTGACAGAAGACCTGCACACTCTACGCTCCAGTCCTCGACACCTCATCCCCCTCCCCCTCCCCCCGCCCCTGACAGCTACGGGTACGAGGGTGTCTCCTCGTGTTATTGGACAGCACCCCCACCACTACCCCCTTCGGCTCTCTCCCACCTTCCCCCCTTCCCTTCCCATCTCCTCCGGAGGTATGCTTTGATCTTGCAGGAACCGTGCACCACTTCCACCTTTGACCCCGCGCCCAAACCCGCACCTTCCAAAACGTGAAGAGGTTATGTGCGAAAGGAGACACCCCGAGCAAAGCCTACACTACAATGGTGGAGTCCGGCTGGGTTGGCAGGTGAATTGACCCACACGGAGGTGCGGAGATGAGGTCGAACCCCCGCAGGGAAAACATTTGACTCCCGCATAATCACATTTCTCTGTCGCTTCTTCACACAATGAGCAACAGCTTGCAATCAAGAGCGAGACTTTATGAGATGCCAGTGTTAATGATTTGCATGGAAGATGGATTTTAAACCGAGGCGAAATTCATTTCAAAACATTTATGACTGAATAATGAAGTGATTTGCTTTGTATAATGTGGCGTGAATGGTACAATGATTGAGGACGATGAAGTTCACAACCCTCTACCGCCTGCACCGTCGATTCAAAGTGCAGCCAAATAATTAGCATTCGAAAATAACCCGGAATTAGCATTAGCAGATAATATAACTGCTTCATACTTTACAAATCATTACAAGTAGGATGAATATATTGCAAGAAGGTGAACTTTTTATCGAACGCTCTAGATGTACTAATGGAACTGCCGATTTCCGCTAAAATATTGCTTCAGCTCAAGATGTTTTCCGTGAATGATTTAATAAAGTATTATAAAAGGTAATCTATTGCAGTTTCTTATAGGCAGTACCCCTGTCGACGCACTAAAATGGATTTTGATGTCAGAGTATTTTTTCATGGGAAAGATATGTAGTGAATGAAAGTATTTTTAAAAATCAATTTGCAATACGCGGCTTCACCATTCTCTCTCTCTCTCTCTCTCTCTCTCTCTCTCTCTCTCTCTCTCTCTCTCTCTCTCTCTCTCTCTCTCTCTCTCTCTCTTTCTCTCTTTTCTTACATGACGGAACAAAGCGACCACCAGAACTCCCTGCATTCAAGCTGCGTGCATGGAATAGGAGACAACACGGCGCGCGTCACAAATACCCCACCCACTGCTGGCCCGGAACAAAACCCGCTCCTCATACAGATTCATGCAACGGTGCCGTCCAAATAACGAGTCTCTCAATGGTGGAGGAAGCTGTAGCGGCAAATCTGACCGAGATGGGTCTACTCGAGAGGTGAGTATGTATGGACGATTTGTTGCACCTGGCCAAGCTAGCTCTGGCGCCCTGCTGTCCGAGCGGACGGCCAAATTGCCAACCTAAGCCCCGTTTGTCGCTCTGGTGAGCTGCCCACTGCCCAGGAGCAGCTGACAGCGCTGAACTCACGGCGAGCGAACACTGCGCATGGGGAGTCTCGAGCAAAGATTCATGACTTCAGTCCAGCTGCGGCAAATGTTACTATGTCCGGGCAAGAAGAACGCTACAAACAGCGCGGGCAGGTCGAATGCCAGTCAATGGATGATTTCATAACCAGACTGCACTCATGCAAACATATTGTCCGGCCCCGAAACAAATTAGGCGCTTCTTTACTTCGGGACTGCCACAAAAAGATGCTCGTAGCGAACGGCTTTCCTGGGGGTTTCCCAACTATCAAACACGGACAAAAATGTCAAAACCAGAAAATGAAAACAAGCATCAAGGGGGGAGGGAGGGAGGAGGAGGAGGAGAGGAGGAGGAGGAGGAGGAGGAGGAGGAGGAGGAGGAGGAGGAGGAGGAGGAGGAGGAGGAGGAGGAGGAGGATTAGGAGGAGGATTAGGAGGAGGATTAGGAGGAGGATTAGGAGGAGGATTAGGAGGAGGAGGAGGAGGAGGAGGAGGAGGAGGAGGAGGAGGAGGAGGAGGAGGAGGAGGAGGAGGAGGAGGAGGAGGAGGAGGAGGAGCAATATAATAAACCAAAACTGCAATGTTCAGGGACGACACGACATCAAATAGATAGCGAAAAGTTGCCGACAAATGTATAAGATTTATGCAAAATGGGGCATAACCAACACGTAGAAAAGGATGTGGAGGAGATTAGATGAGGACTTTGGGAGGCAGGAGGGTGGTTGGTGAAGGGGTTAGGAAGAGGAGCGGCGATGTTGTGCATAGGAGCCAATTATAAAGGATATAGAGCGCAGGATGTGGTAATAGTTGGAGTAAGGGATCGGGGAGTGGTTTGTTTGCAAGACGTCGTGCTGGTAGGCATAAGGGCATTAGTGGTGATAGAGAAGAAGACACCTATTAAAGAGCGGTCTGGTGCGAGAAGATGCTTTAGAAATTAGGGAGATGAGAGGATAGGCAAGATAGCACCAGAAGAGAATATAAGAGGAGGAAGAGAGACTGATGACTTGAATGGAGATGTAGGATGGAGATGTAGGATGGAGAGGTAGGATGGAGGTGTAGGATGGAAAGAAGGTAATGAAGACGGGGATGACGGGGGTGGAGTTCAGAGCTTCAGATGGAAAGTAGGTGAGAAGATCAAACTCAGGTTAGACAGCTGAATAGGCGGAGTGGAAGAAGTGAGGACAAACAGAGCAAGAGGAACGAGACCAGGGAAAGAACAGTCAGGCTGAGCAGTGTTGAGCTAAGCTGGCAACAAGGATGCAGCGAAAGGAAGCGCAGGGGGGTGGCGTAGGGGATGGCTCCACAGGGCGATGGAAGGTCAGAGGGTATCCGAGACGTGAGGGTGGAGGGAATTGCGATGAGGGTGGTGGGGATTTGGGGGTAGGGGAGGTGTCAGGCCAGGGGAGTGTACCGGGCCACCCTTCCTGTCTGTCGAGTCACGCTACAGTGGGTAGCTGTCCCAGTCAGAACACACACCGCTCTTCACTGTACCTTCCAAACCCTCCCCGCTCTCTCTCTCTCTCTCTCTCTCTCTCTCTCTCTCTCTCTCTCTCTCTCTCTCTCCTGCCCTTGTGTGAGTGTGTGTGTGTGTGTGTGTGTGTGTGTGTGTGTGTGTACGTATGTGTGTGTGAGAGTGAGTGTGTTAATGTGTGTATGAGTGTGTGTGTGCGTGTGTGTGTGCGTGTGTGTGTGTGTACGTGTGTGTGTGTGTGTGTGTGTGTGTGTGTGTGTGTGTGTGTGTGTGTGTCCATGTGCGTGTGTGTGTGTACGTATGTGTGTGTGAGTGAGTGTGAGAGTGTGTGTGTGTGAGTGTGTATGTGCGTGTGTGTGTGTGTGTGTGCGTGTGTGTGTGTGTGTGTGTGTTAGTGAGTGTGTGTGTGTGTGTGTGTGTGTGAGTATGTGTGTGTGTGATTGTGTGAGTGTGTGTGTGTCTGTGTGTGTACGCCCGTGCGGGTGTGTGTTTAAGGCGGTTACGCCCGAACACAAACACTAACAGAAGTTACCACAAAACAAAACATAACAAAACAAAAACATGCACACGACTAATGAACGGATGAATAGACACAAATGTTTGCAAGTACATACAGTTACATGGTTTTTGTACATGCTCCCCAATATGCTCACTACCATGCAGAAAGAACAAAAAGCATGAAAGTAAATACACAAATACATATACACGCGTGCCTACGTGTCTTCATGTTCTTTTCTCCTACGCCTCCAATACCATTAATCCTCATAATTTGAGCTGAGGAGTTTGCGACATTCTCTCTCTCTCTCTCTCTCTCTCTCTCTCTCTCTCTCTCTCTCTCTCTCTCTCTCTCTCTCTCTTCTCTCTCTCTCTCTCTCTTCTCTCTCTCTCTCTCTCTCTCTTCTCTCTCTCTCTCTCTCTCTTCTCTCTCTCTCTCTTCTCTCTCTCTCTCTCTCTCTCTCTCTCTCTCTCTCTCTCTTCTCTCTCTCTCTCTCTTCTCTCTCTCTCTCTCTCTCTCTCTCTCTCTCTCTCTCTCTCTCTCTCAAGTACACCTGGAAGATCAGAGGGAATGCCGCCAGGTGCAATGGGACGCCTACCTGAGTCTGGGTGAGGCCCAGGGAAGCGGCGAGCTCAGCCCGCTCGGGTAGGGCCAGGTACTGGGTGCGCTGGAAGCGACGGTTCAGCTGCTGCAGCTGCAGAGAGGAGTAGATTGTCCGCGGTTTCCGCATCTTCTTGCCCTTCCCGTTAATCCGCAGTTGCTCAGCGTCCGGCTTGATGTCTGCAGGGGAAAACAGCGACAAACAAATAGACAGCTTCTTCGGTTGTGTTCACTGTTCGTTTTTACATCTTCTCCCCTCACTTGGATATAATATAAATTCAAACTGGATAAGGTAATGTTGAAAGAATGAGCCAGTTATGTGATATGAAAAAGGAAAACGAGAGTTACTTTTCTTAAATTTTGTGAGAAAATATATGAAGTTATATCAAAATGGAAATACGTGTTAAAGAATTTATCGTAGATTTCTTCCCTACCTTCAAGTAACGAATGTGAGCATTCCCGATCCCCCTAAATGATCATTGAGGCCGTGAGACCTGAATGGGAAAGGGGTGCGTGTGTGTGCCAGTAAGAGCTTCTTGTTTTGCGTCGACTCTCATTCATTGAAGTTAGTTTGTTCAGGTGTCAGAGAAAGTGATGCAAAGCTTTGAACACGTATACACACGTATTCTTGCTTTTCAGTTTTGTTATTTACCTGGGGACTGATGCATATATTCCCTGCTAGTCCGGATAGCGCTCGTGTGATACAGGTTTCCTGACGTGTATAAGTCTGCTCCATCTGAAATCAGGCAGAGACATTCTCATTGTAATTTGTATTAGCAATTATTCACAATCAACCAAACATGCGATATTGTCTCAGGCAAAATTGCTTCCAAGGAAATATTTGTTCTTAATTTACAAAACAGCTTTGTCAATTATCTGAACACATATAATGTACTGCTAATTATGAAAGCGAACAAACTGCCAAAGCAATTCAATATCATGTACTAAAAAATATGCAGGCAAAATATGCCAGTAGACATTATTTTATAATTTACCGTCCGAGATACAGGGACAATTAAGGATATGGAACAATCGCTGGAGTTAATATTGTACAGAATGTAGTTGAGTGTTTATTCATCACTTCATTAATATGAGAGGTGACAAATTTATGTAGTTTGTTTAATAATTATATGATCTGTTTAATTTTATCAAAGAAAAAAAATCCAACAAAGCAAACTCTACACCTGCTACAAATCGTCTGTTTATGACATTTTAAAATAAAGAAATACAGTGATAATGTGAATAGATTCTGAAGATGCACAACATTTCGATACACATCTACAGTTCGAAATGTCACTATCCGTACATCGTACTGACACGTTCATAAAAAGCAATTTTCAAAAATAGAATCAAGTGATTAACAGAAACGTTGGCGAGCCAGCAAACAGAGTAAATAGAAATCATCCGTCTGAGCCTGAAAACTCGTCGATCGCATTTCTTATGATGCAAATTTGGATGTCAAGTCCTAAGCTTTGCTAAATGACCGAGTAGATGGATTTTCTGTCATCGTTTTGCATTCAAAAGTAAACTTCTGATGATTACTCATCCATGAGTGTCTGCATGAGCATCACGGTGAAACAGGGGGCGCACTGCACTGCAGGTGCCAGTGGTACATTTACAAAGAGTGACACCGACAGCGCACTGTTCGTCCATTTCCTCTCTCACCATGGCACCCCGCAAGTGCGCAGCCAGCAATCCGTGGAACCGGCAGGAGATTCACGCTGTTGCGATGCCGCTTCATCTATGGACAACCTATTGATTATTCCTGCAGTGAAGCCAGATCCACAGATGTTCCAACACATGTTCTAAAACGAATACGACTCGAGCCAGATCTCGCTCTTTTGATTCAGGCCGCTCCCATACATGCATGCATGCGTGTACACCGCCACTGTCAGCACGCTGGCCTGTTTCCTGCCTGTCTCTACGTACAACATATCAAGCTGTTCTGCCATGCATTCTTAATCGCAAGTCGTCGTCATAGTGTGTAAATAAAATTCAACCAGCCACCATCGACGATGTACGCGGCGCCATTAAACGAGAGAGAGAGAGAGAGAGAGAGAGAGAGAGAGAGAGAGAGAGAGAGAGAGAGAGAGAGAGAGACAAAGAGAGAGAGAGAGACAGAGAGAGAGAGAGACAGAGAGCGAGCAGTAATAGTTTAAAGATGCCGAAGGGTAAGACACTATTTAATTGCTTCACAGAAGTGGTGCCAATATAACTTGTTCGTGAACATTTCCAGCAACTGAAATTTACGGAGGCAAACATGAAATTACGGGTAAGCTGATTTTTGGAGGTAGCTGATAAGTAAGTGTCGTAAACATTTTATTACAAAATTATATCATAACCAGTCTTCAATTTATATTTCTTATATAAGCGCTCATACTTATGTTTAAGTTAGTAGCATCGGTGTTTTTTGCAGAAACATCTCACCAAAATAAACTCTGACGAGTCACAGTGGTCACCGTGAAACCCGGTCACTGGAGAAAGGGAGTCAAGTGAGAAAGGGAGTCAAGTGAGAAAGGGAGTCAAGTTAGAAAGAGAGTCAAGTGAGAAAGAGAGTCAAGTGAGAAAGGGAGTCAAGTGAGAAAGAGAGTCAAGTGAGAAAGGGAGTCAAGTTAGAAAGAGAGTCAAGTGAGAAAGAGAGTCAAGTGAGAAAGGGAGTCAAGTGAGAAAGAGAGTCAAGTGAGAAAGGGAGTCAAGTTAGAAAGAGAGTCAAGTGAGAAAGAGAGTCAAGTCGTCAGTGTTTATTGGAGACCGGCGACTCCAACTTGCTCGAATTATAAGTGCAAAGCTACCCATGTCTACCCGACGTATTCCGGGTGTATCCAAGCAGATCGGTGTGAACTGGGATACCCAGTCTCACCTCGACCTAGCACCTGTTCAATGTGGGACGCTTTCGTCCGTCATTTGCAGTCAGGAAAACTGTGGTCCAGCTGTCTCTCTCCAGGAACAATCCATTAAGCACACAAATGTTACAAATATTACATTTTCGATGCTTTTCCCTTTTCGAAAGTGTGAATACTTTCTTTGATTTTAATGTTGTATTCTTTTCATCCCTCGGATAAATCTTTTCAGAGTTATTTTACTGCTAGAGAAAATCTATGTTTTTGCCTTGATTTTTCTCCATGTTTTAGTCCAAAATGCTACAAAAACAAAACATAATAGCCGATTTACAAGTCGTGTCGAGGAAATTGTGCATCCAGAGGTCGCGCATGTTTCTCTACTTCTATCAGCCACGAAGACTAATCTAATCGAAGCATTTTTTTCATGTCATAAACATCGCAGGGGTTTTATTGCATTAAAAATGCTCAAAGAGGAGATGTAGAATTTTACTGAATTAATATTCGTTATGCTAAAATACTCATCCCTCTTTTTAAGACATTTGCAAATGCAAGAGCAGCGATATTGAAACCTTTTATCCAGCTGGATGATCAAGAATCTACATCAAATAGAAATGCTGATTAGTGTGATTTATTTTGCACGTGGCAGTAGGATTCTCGATGCTAATTTTAATTCCACGAGAGCCTTTTATCACCAAACTTACATCGCACGACGCGATTGTTGGCGTGAGACAAGAGCAAAGCTGTAAATGCGACGTACAACCAGCTTCCCGATTGAAAATGATTTTCCATCGACTCCAGACATGGTCTGATCAGTTTTGTGTTACATCGCGGTGCATACAATGAAAGTTTCACAACGCACAGCTGGCTATGTGCACAGCCTGCTTCGAAAACAGCAGGACACAAAATATGACGCGTGCTCTCATTCTTCGACATCTCAATTTAGATCACTTTCTTCGACAGGCGTTCAACTTGTATCGATCTAGTGCTCGTGTGCATGGCGATAAAACAACATCGTCATATGTCAAGCCAATGTCATCTTATTACTCAAGCAGAATCTGTCAAACCTCTCCTCCTCCTCCCCCCCCCCCCCCCCCCCCCCCGTGTAACACAGATTGTGAATGACAAACGGAGCTCGGTAGAAATAGCGCCTGTTACGCCAAACAGTGGCAAACATATTTAAAATGCATTTACAGTAATTCGCTGCCGCCGTTTCAAACGCCTGAAACTCCCGTGCTTAAATTCCCCGCTGTTTCCTTTTCCAGCAAGCACAGGATTTGAATACATATCTAATGCACTTTCTTCATGCCTTTCAGAGTTGTTTCATGCACCCGGTCGATGCTAGCTGTATTTTTATTAGGTGAGTATATGCGGTAGCTGACTTAAAAGGCCGATTTCATCAGGTTCTATTGTGGGAAAACTGAGGAATGCCAACAGACGAGTCCTAAGCGGAAACTGTCAGTGAAAATTTCATGCGAAAACCTTTTTTATGTCTGCGCTTAAAAACATACTCCAACACACACGAGTATACGGATATATGAATCACAAGAACACAATGAATAAGAAAAAGAAGGTGATGACGACGACGACGACGACGACGACGACGACGACGACGAAGAAGAAGAAGGAGAAGGAGGAGGAGGAGGAGGAGGAGGAGGAGGAGGAGGAGGAGGAGGAGGAGGAGGAGGAGGAGGAGGAGGAGGAAGGAGGAGGAGAAGAAGAAGAAG
>JAWQFJ010001489.1:222500-224930 GCA_034096865.1 Theodoxus fluviatilis | reverse complement strand
AAAAGAGTAGAAGACAAGCAACCGACTGTTTCTTTCATGAGCAAGTCTGGCCCTGAAGAGGGCCGTTTGGGGGTTGTACTGCCGCCGATGCGGGTAATCACCGCTACAGGATGGAGAGGCAGCGGGTTGGCAGGGGCGTGCAGCGATGCTCTGTATTTCTTTACGGCAAGCTTTCGAAGCTGAGGCTTCTTCATCAGGCCAAAGTAACAAGGCTGGCTGTGGAAAAGAAATATATACTGTGACAAGGGCCGGTGAAACACGTGCAGGGCGGCGAGGTAGTGAGGAGAGTTCAGTGAAGGAAGCCAAAAGGAGTGCTTTGCACCAACATCACGGGGCGGGAGCGGCCTCAACAGGGTAAGCACTAAAAAGGCGTGCGGGGACAGCTTCATCGATAGTGACTCAGGAGTCCCATGTCCCTATTGAGGCCATCCTCGTGGGTGTGGAATTTGGACATGAGTTTGAGCTCAGCCACTCTGCGTCGCTGTAGGTCAGTCAGTCCACCTCTTAGCACACTGACGAGCATGTCATCGCGCTACCATCAGGAACGGTTCCCCCCTGCCTGTGGCCGAGCACTTCAACCTCCCGAGCCACACCACCTCTGACAACACAAACCCTCAAACCCAGCTTGTACGTTCGGTACATAGATGATATTTTCATCATCTGGCACCATGGGGAGAAGGCCCTTGAGGACTTCCAACGCTCCATCAACTCCTTCTTTCCGACCATCCGACTTGAGATGAACCACTCTTCTCAGTCGGTCACTTTCCTGGACACACGAGTTTCGATCAGGGGAGGCGATCTCGTCACCTCCCTATATCGCAAAGCAACGGATACCGGACAAATGCTCCACTCTGCCAGCTTCCATGCGAGACACACCAAAGAGGCCATCCCCTATGGACAGGCCCTGCGGATCCATCGGATCTGCTTAGACCCTATGGATCGACACGCCCACCTACAGGATCTGGAAGCCACACTCCTCCGTATCGGTTACCGCAGGGAGTCCATCCGCAGACAGTTCCGCAGGGCGATCTCCATGGAGCGTACAGACCTGCTAACCCGTCGGAGAAGGGACACTGAGGCCAGCCGAGTCCCTTTCGTCACGCAGTACTTTACTGGCGCGGAGAAGCTACAACGGGAACTCGGGCACCTCCAAAACCTCATCTGCCACGACCAGTACCTCTCGGAGGTACTCCCTGAGCCACCCATGGTGGCCTTCCGACAACCTCCCAACCTGAGAAGCAGGATAGTCCGCAGCCGGCTCCCTGACTCCGCGGTAGATGCCGTACAACCCTGCAAGACTGCCAGGTGTTCTACCTGTGCCATCATCTGCACCGATACCACCATAGTCAGGGACCACGTGACACACCGAGTAAGGGGCCAGTACTCTTGCTCCTCCAGCCACGTGGTCTACCTCATCCGTTGCCGCAGAGGGTGCAGCGACGCATGGTATGTCGGAGAAACCAGCCAACAGCTCCGACAGCGCATGAACAGCCATCGCGCTACCATCAGGAACGGTTCCCCCCTGCCTGTGGCCGAGCACTTCAACCTCCCGAGCCACACCACCTCTGACATGCTCGTCAGTGTGCTAAGAGGTGGACTGACTGACCTACAGCGACGCAGAGTGGCTGAGCTCAAACTCATGTCCAAATTCCACACCCACGAGGATGGCCTCAATAGGGACATGGGACTCCTGAGTCACTATCGATGAAGCTGTCCCTGCACGCCTTTTTAGTGCTTACCCTGTTGAGGCCGCTCCCGCCCCGGGATGTTGGTGCAAAGCACTCCTTTTGGCTTCCTTCACTGAACTCTCCTCACTACCTCGCCGCCCTGCACGTGTTTCACCGGCCCTCGTCACAGTATATATTTCTTTTCCACAGCCAGCCTTGTTACTTTGGCCTGATGAAGAAGCCTCAGCTTCGAAAGCTTGCCGTAAAGAAATACAGAGCATCGCTGCACGCCCCTGCCAACCCGCTGCCTCTCCATCCTGTAGCGGTGATTACCCGCATTGGCGGCAGTACAACCCCCAAACGGCCCTCTTCAGGGCCAGACTTGCTCATGAAAGAAACAGTCGGTTGCTTGTCTTCTACTCTTCTTTTCACTTTCCAAAGGAGTGAAGTTTGTCATATGGGACTGTTGATTTAAGACTCAAACAGTTGTTAGAACCTGTTGTGTCTTAACTGGGAAACACAGCTCCCAGCTTTTAGTAAGAAATTCCATCTGCTCTCACAGAAGTCCAGGAAGTCCACGCAGAGGCTATTTAAAGCCAGAGCAGGACTGAGGCTAGAGAGGCCACAGGGAGGTCAACCCAGCAGGCAGTAGCCATGTACTGCGCTGTCCCTTACCCAGCAGGCAGTAGCCATGTACTGCGCTGTCCCTTACCCAGCAGGCAGTAGCCATGTACTGCGCTGTCCCTTACCCAGCAGGCAGTAG
>JAWQFJ010001489.1:195000-215000 GCA_034096865.1 Theodoxus fluviatilis | reverse complement strand
CATACATGTACATGTATATTGCAGACTGAGGTCAAGACATCAACAGACACAGTATAACTGTTAGTAGCTGATGTTTTACATTGCCAGGGTTTGATATGGCTGGGAAGCACACTCTACTCATGTTAAATACTATTCTCAATGTTGCTTGGAGGCTGCTCATTATAAAAACTCTCAGTGCCCCCAGAGCACAGTGCCAACAGTTGTGGTTACGGTCACACAGACACATGGAGAAAAGGGTCAGTAGGCCAGCCTGAAGTTTAAAAAAGTATATATCTTTTAATAGAAGAGTCTAGATTCTCCCTAAAACAAGACATCTCTTTCTTTGAAAACCCTATTAAAAAATTTAAATAGTGGATTTCCTGAGTAGGGCAGTGAAGATCAATCAGGACAGTTTGTTGTTTATCTTTTTGTTTTTCCATTTAGGGTCGGCAAGAATGAAAAAAAGAAGAAGAAGGGGTTGGTTGGGTTATGGTAACAATATTTATTTTGTGTGCCTTGTCTGGAATGTGCAGGCGGGAGTAAGTTCCAATAAGGGTGGCCTGTGAACACCCACCACCTGAAGCAGCTTTCACAGGACCACGATATGCTAGCAAAGGCAGTCACTGAAATGGACTATAGTGATGAAGTTGACTGATTTCGGCTAGTTTTAATATCTATATGTCTTGATCATGTCTAGCAGTTTGTAGTAGAGGAAACATTCCTTTTCTTCCATATGAAACTTTTCAATGAATGAAACTTCCTCTACAGTACAGAAAAGATATGGATCAATGGTGTGATTGTCTTCTGTTTATTTGTCTGAAGGGAGGAGTGAGAGAAGAAAGCACCGGGATGACATGAATGGAGATTCAGAGCACAGGAAGAAAAAATCTGATGAGGTAAGTTGCAGGTCTTTTCAGTAGCCACTTTAGTAGACACACAATTTCTGAAAGTTTGGGTTTGTTTTCATCACCAAATTTATTTCTCTTTTAATAGTTTTATCTTTTCAAAACGTTTGTTTTTCCCCATGAAGGAGATGAGTATTCCTTGTTTATAGGGCCATGTGTAGTTTCTGGTTGTCTGTGTGCATGCTGAAAACCCAGCTTGTGCACACTCAAACATGAAAATACATGTAGTCACTTTCATGTGATGTGTATGTTAACCACAAACAGAAAATGGACTGAGAGGTGGTTAACCTCTGCAGATAAAGGTGATTTTTGTGTGGAATTATGACCACCTTAATTAACAGTCTATTACAAGATGGTCATATCAAGTTGTTGTGGACTGAATTTCCATCCAGTAACAGGATTGTTTTTGGTTTTTGGTTTGAACAGTGCTCACATGATTTAGTTTGATACCAGGGCTCACAGTAACAGTGTACTCCATTTAGTCTCAGCAGTCAGGGAATGAGATCAGTGAAGTGCATTCAGCTGAAACTGAGAGGATGTACGCAGTGATGAATGTCTACTCTCACTGTTTTCAGAGTGACAGGAGGAGACGACACAGAGATGAGGTTGATGGGCAATCCGCTCTGACAGAGGTTGATCTTCTCAACTTCTTTTTTTTGCTAATCTTTTTTAGCAGCTTGTAACTGCATCCTGGCCAGAACATATTGTCTAGTGTGCCTGGGGGAGTGAAAATTAAAAACTCTGTGATTTTTAATGTGAAAAATATACTCCTCTCACCCCCCAGTTTGTTCAAGTACACATCTGTCTTTTCTTCCATGTGATTTATGTCTCTTGCATTTTTCTTGTTTTTGATCAAATTATGGCCTGTGTCACAATGTTTTGAACTCTTCTCCCTTCTTGTCAATTTTCATTTGGCCACCATGTATTGCTGTATGTGCTTGGCTGTAGCTGCTGCAATGGATGGTTTAAACACTGCAGGTGGATGGCTGATAAAATTAATGTGATCATTTGCATTTCTCAGGAGGAGCGAGACAGGCTGCGCAGGGAAAGGAGAGAGAAGCGAGAAAAGGACTCGGGAAGCACAACCAGAAAGGTACACACTCCCACACAACCAACTACGATGATGTAGACATCGTTTTTTAAAGATCGGGATTTGGCATATTGGCTCAACTCAGCAACACTTCTTTGAGGATTCGGATACCATGTTTTAGACCCTACTTGAGATGGCTGGATTGTCATTTTCCATTTTTGCAATGAAAATGTACATTGTTATGCCGGCATTTCCTTTGCACAGACGACCTGATGTCTGAACAGCAGTATGTTCACAATTGAAAATATTTTGAAATAAATTTTCCATTCAGTATGCATATTTCATACACAGGGAGAATGGCATACGTATGTCTCTTGTCCTTTTTAGTTAATGTGTGTGGGGACGGATGTCTACATAAGTACTTATTGCTTAAAGTTTTAAAAATCTTTATTTAAATTTTTTTTTTTAAATCAAATATGTGTACATGCTTTGCATTCAGAGCTCCGGAGAAGTAATTTTTATGCAGATGTATCTGTGTTAGTCAGCATTTGTCATGAAAACCAGCTCACCTTCACACACGAATTTCGATTCACCCACATATGCACATGGTATACCATTTTGTCCTTTTTTCTATTCTTCCTCTTCATCTGAGATACCCAATATATGTAACTTGCAAATGAGGAAAGGAAAGTGACCTTACAAGTTCCCATTTTTGCCTCTTCCTCCGACAGAAGGAAGACAAGAAGAGTCGTGATGACAAAGCCGAAGAAGAAACTGAATCTCGAGAACGCAGGCGTCATCATCGTGATGAGGATCCAGACAAGAAGGAGAAACGTCGCCATGATGATGAAGGCAAGAAACATAGGTCAGGTCAAGATGACGATGAAAGACGCCGTCATCGAGATGGCGATGAAGATAGAAGGAAAAGCAAACACAGGGATGATGAGGATCACAAAAAACGGAGAGATGATGATGACCGCAGGAGAGACAGGGATGATGATGACAGACGAAAACATCGAGATGAAAGTGACAGGAAGAAAAGAGATGATGGGGACAGAAGACGTCACAGAGATGATGATGAAAGGAAACGAAACAGAGATGATGATGATGACAGGAGGCGACGCAAGGATGATGATGAAAAGAAACGACACCGAGATGATGATGACAAAAGGAGAAGGCACAAAGATGATGATGAGAAAAGAAGACATCAGGATGATGATGACAAAAGGAGGAGACACAGAGATGAGGATGAGGTGAGTATTTTACTTGGTGTTATTTTCTGTCTGGTCTCATTATTTAAAGAAATCCACAACTGGAACGAGCAAAATTGCCACCATTGGAGAAAGCTGCCGTCTTCCAAATGTCGTGCATTATTTTCCCAGCCATGATGATGGTCCTAATTGTAACTAGTTCTGTGTGTTCCCAGTGGGGCTGTGGCTGTGTTTGAGGACCTCAGCTCAGCTTGCACAGATGTAACTACAGGTTTAGTGTGAATGTTTGCTCTAGGACACTGCATACAGAACAGCTTGATGCCCCTCGTCAACTGGCATCCCTGGTTGCAGAGCCTTCCCAGCCTGCTTCAGTAACTCAGCAGAGGGCAACACCCAGCAGCTGAAACAGAATCACCACTACTTTAAGTCACTTAGATGTAATCTGTTTGCACAAAGACACTATCTAACGGGACCGCCAGCTTCTGCAGTTTTGACGCGATTTGTCATTTGGCCTCTGTGACGTTTTGACATTCGTGGGAACATCACTTCCGGTAGAATGAAAGCTACAGCGGACTAGTAATAATCATGTATTCACATAGTAGTGTCTTTCATGTGTATTTGCATTTAATTAATTCAAAGATTGAAAGAAAGTAGTGTATTACTCTCATTATCAAAGACACTTTGAGCATAATGAAGCAAGAATTCATAGTCAATCAATCTATTTACATTTGCCAGACCAATGCGGAAATGCACGTGTGATTTTTTAGTGTTGCCATTAGTTTTATTGCAAAAGTTTAGCTGCGGTTCTTGTCATCAAAAAGTATTCTTCAGACTGACAAATTAATATTTTAAGTTAGTGAACTTTCATCAGAGAGCGAACAGCGCAGCTATTGTAAAATAGTGGCTCACCAGAAGTGATGTTCCTGCGAATTACTACCTCTCTCGCAATTTGGCGAAGCTGGTGGTCCTGTTAGATAAGGCTTGTTCAGGAGGCGCAGCGCTGCGAAGCGCTGCACGTGTTTCACTCCTGAACAGCAATTTTGGGGCGTGATTCACTCAGCACTGTGCAGCACTGTGCATCACAGAAAAGCACACCGCCGAGGTGATTCACACAATTTTCAAAATGGCGTCTTCGATCCCACACTGGCTGTCGATGCGTAAAATAAACCTCAGAAACATCATTTTGGGACTGGAACGGGCTTTATTTGCCCCAAGCGCTCTGTATGCGCGAGTAATGGCAAGTAAGGATGACACAGTAGTGGACTTTATTCATGCAGAATACATTTAAACGTGCATAAACGATGTCTGTGGCAAAGAAAACACTTTCTTAGCGTCTAGCAACACAACATGCAGCGCAGAAGATTTACTTCCCTTTGAACAAGTGAAGCGCTACACTAAATCTGTAGGCGTTCACGAGAGGCAAAGAGTGCTCAATTGCCAACATTAAATGCTCATGCAGCGCTTCGTACTCCTGAACAAGCCTACAGTGTCTTTGGTTTGCAGAACTCACAGGGATGTGTATCAGTCACCTGGCAAATGAAGTGAAAAGAGAAGCTGGGTTTTCTGTATGTCAGGGGTGGGGAGTGCATGGGAAGGCAGGCTCCTGCCACAAGTGACTTCCTGGCAAGGATTGGGTGCTTTGGCATTTCCCTCCTCAAGGACTGCCTATCGCTGTGATGTCCTGGAGAAATGCCATCAGGCATGAAGTGTTTGTTGCATGCACGGCTGCACTGATGCCCAGGTCTGTCGTAGCTGGTGCTGGTCTCTGTTGGTCCTCACTGGAACTCTCTTGCTCTTACAGGAGGACAAGGAACGCCAAAGAAGGAGGGAAGAAAGAAGAGAAGAAAGGGATAAAAGAAAAGGCAAATCAGAAGAGGTAAATTTGTCCTGAATCTTTTAAAATTTGTTTGTCTGTTTTATTTGTTGCACAGTTTTTTTTCTTCTTAATGTTGTCATCACTGTAAAAAGTTCAAGTACAATCCTGCCACTTGAATTATTGGCATTAGCTGTGTTTTTGAAGGTTTGTATACATTTTCATTTTGTTTTTTTTAAACTTTGAGTTATTTTAGGCTGGTGAGTGCTAGAAAACCTGCATGATTCAGAACTTTGTCTCAGTGTTGGCTTGCTTTCCTGGTAACCACAGAAACAAACTTGATTGCCCAGCTCATGGATGAAGATGATACTTTTTGTGTAGTTTCAGTCATGGATACAACCCTCCTCCTTTCTTTTTTTCTTCCTTTCTTTGAAATAATCCACTGGCCTGGAAGCAGTAATGCCATATAGAAAATGTGCCACCATAAAGTATATATATTTTTTCAACTGGCTAAGCTGGAGTGTAAGCATCTTGAAAGTGTTTAGCGTTTGCTACCTCACCTCATTTGATTTGGGTTGGCATGACATTTAAATAGCCAAGTAAGTACTGTGGTGAACGATTATGTTGTAGATTTGCAACTGCATGACAGATTCTCTTCCTTTTGCCAGGATGAGAGGAGGAAGATGCGAGAGGATAGACACAAAGATGAGGAACAGGATAATGATGTTAGTTGTGTGACAACACTCACTTTGGTGGATGAACTTTGAAGTTTAATGTGCTCAACCTCTCCATTGCATTTGCCACTTGTCAATTTAGGGAAACACTGAGTAACTTTGAAAAAATGCTGAAATGCTATTTTAAAAAAGTCATTTGTGTCATTAGTGATAGATAAAGAAAGTATGCATCAGTGCAATATTTTGCACTCCCTGACAGATTCTCGTAAGCATTACTGAACTTGAACAGTGGAAAAACGCAATGGATTGGTGTGTGTATGTGTGACAGCAGTTTGCTTTTAACCCCTCAACTGTTTTAAATGCCAAATTATTAAGAAAATGATTTACTTCTTCCAAACAGTTTGCTTTCTTGTGTTCTACTTACTACCAAACCCTCCCTTGAGGATACCCCTTGAGTGTGAATTCTCCATAGAACTGAGTGGATTTTTGCTCATTCCATAGGTTTGCCTGACTCCCCCTCCATACAATAGGATCATGACTGGCTCTCCTTATGTTGACCATTGCACTTTGTTGCTTTGATTTTGACAGCACTGTAAGATGAGGAGAGACATAAAACATGAATAGCTTTTTAAATTTGTTGTGCACATTTTGCTTGTTATTGAATTGACTGCTTGTGAAATGCAGCTTTCATAGTCTTGCTTGTGCACCGGTAAACAAAGATTTTTCATAGTGAAAGAAAACAGTGCACCTGCCTTCAGTTAAAGAAAATTTTTGTCTTGCTCAGATAGTCCTCCATATCACAGGAAAACAAATAGGGCCCCAACATGTGTTGCAGACAAGAAAGGAATGTATCCTGAGATCAGAAGTACATGGGGCTGGAAGAAGAATACTTGGGGAGTTGTGTGTTTGTCCTAGAGGTTTAGTGTTTGTTCTGGAAATGCATTGAGCTGTAAGCAGATAGCCTGAAAAAAGGGTGTCTGTCATGTACATTTTCCTGCAGTTGTTTGTGTGGTAGACAAGTAGAGAGACAGGGGTTTCATTTTGGCTTTTTTATTTGGTAAGTTATTTGAATGGAGCTAACAGCTTCTATATAATTTCCCAAGATATGATCCCTTATAAAAAATGTGGATAAAACCTTAATTACCAAATTGGATTTGTTTGTTGCTGGTTTGTCAAATTTTTGGAAAAATGCATGTTGTGTAGTTCTCATGAATGTTTGCAGTCTAAGCACATATGTGTAAGCATGCTGTTGATATCTTCTGAGCATCCAAATCATTGAGAGAAGTTATAATTGTGTTACTTGAGAATCTAATACATGTAGTGTGAAAGAAGTGGCCCAACCTATTTTTTCATAGTTTAAACCCAATACACCAGGCATTTAAACCTTGGTACCAGAGGCTGTTACGCCAGTGTACAGGCAACACTCTAGTCAGAATACAGAAATAATTCTGCTAAAATTTTCTAACAGTTCCCTGGGGTTTCTGCACAGATGGTCAGGAGTCAGAGAGTTCTGACCCGGCAGCGCCGTGTGGAGTCGCCTGATGAGTTCTTTGTGGATCTTGAAAAGGTTGTAGCACAGCAGTTTCAGGAGACTCTTTGGGTCTTCTCGCCCCAGGGCTAACCAGCTAGCTAGCTTTCGGTGTTAGACTAGTGAAGTCTTAGCTTGCACTGTGTAGCTTTGGGTTTGGTTCTTAGACTAGCCAGACTGTTCTGTCTGCATGCAGTGTTGTTACATCACAAAAAAGGTAAAAAGGTGTGTGTTTTTTATAGCGACTTACACCCTTTGTCTGGGTCTCAAACCGCTTTACACTTTACCCCCTGATCACTGGGCATCTTGATCAATCCTCACTGGTCCCTCACAACAAACATAGTGTCAGACATTTAAGATGCACACAGTCAGGTACCAGCACCAACTCCGCTCCCTGGGGAGTATTCCAACCCGATGCTGGCGCTTGGCCACATACAAGGGTGAATCGCACTACATTTTGCCAACATTGCCCTCACAGGTACCCGGTTTTACTCCTGGGTGGGGAGAACCAATGCGAGTTAAGCATCTTGCTCAAGGATGCAACTCTGGGAACCGCACAGCTTCGAATGCCGTACCTACTGGCCGCAAGCGACTGTAGGTCCAGCGCGCTAACCACTCGGCCACAGAGCCCCACAAACCTGGAAGTGTCTTATTAAGTGGCTTTGGTCATACATTACCCTCTCCAGCCATAGAGTGCTCATTGTGTATTTTTTTGGATACGGTATTAAAGGTAATAACAACAGCTCCACGCTCACTGCATGAGGGCAGGTTGAGTTCACCCATGTAGCATCAAGGTGCTGAAAGTAAAGTAAGTGGATATCTTGCAGAAGCAGTTAGGAAGGTACAAGAAACACAATAGTGTACATGGGAAAGAGAGACGTAGATCAAGTTGGAGTTTGTAGTGAAAGGTGGACTTGGTAGACGTAAGCAGAAGATTGAGGGCAGTAATGAATGAGCACAGTGTGTGGAGAAGATAGCTAGAAACTTAGCTTGTGTGCTTGAGGGACTGAGAGGTTGGATGTGTGTGTGCCGAGTCGTGAAAATAGAACTTGAGAAGACGGGAATAAGTGGTTGGGATCCGAGACAGGATCAGGGGGAGCAGACATAGTATTGACCCAGGGTGAAGGCGCCGCAATCATTCCACAGGGTGTAATTCTCTTGGTCATTGTGTCATGGAAGCTGTACCTGCTCCAGCCTCAGTTGGAAACCAGTGACTAACAGCAGACAGCATTGCACAGTGGTCATTACCTGGTGCACATGTACTGATACCATCTAACCCATTTGTCGTGCTCTGTGAGGCCTCTAATGTAATTGTAAGTTAGGCCCCCCAAGGCCTCTAACCTACTTGTAAATTAGGCCCCCCAAGGCCTCCAATGTACTTGTAAGTTAGGCCCCCCAAGGCCTCTAATGTACTTGTAAGTTAGGTTCCCCAAGGCCTCTAATGTACTTGTAAGTTAGGCCCCCCAAGGCTTCTAATATACTTGTAAGTTAGGCCCCCCAAGGCCTCTAATGTACTTGTAAGTTAGGCCCCCCAGGGCCTCTAATGTACTTGTAAGTTAGGCCCCCCAAGGCCTCTAATGTACTTGTAAGTTAGGCCCCCCAAGGCCTCTAATGTACTTGTAAGTTAGGCCCCCCAAGGCCTCTAATGTACTTGTAAGTTAGGTTCCCCAAGGCCTCTAATGTACTTGTAAGTTAGGCCCCCCAAGGCCTCTAATGTACTTGTAAGTTAGGCCCCCCAAGGCCTCTAACCTACTTGTAAGTTAGGCCCCCCAAGGTCTCTAACCTACTTGTAAATTAGGCCCCCCAAGACCTCTAACCTACTTGTAAGTTAGGCCCCCCAAGAAAAAAGTTGTGGTTATGGTAACCTGACCAACTTTTTTTTCTCTGCAGACCCTAACCTTTTTATCCATCATGCAAAAAAAAAAAGTTAAAAAAAGAAAAAAAGAAAGAAAGAAAGAAACAAATAAAAGACAAAGAAATTGATGATAATGAACTGTGTGCTGTTCCATCTTCTCAGCCCTATGAGCACTCAAAGAATCCACTGTTTAAGTATTGAAAAAAGCGTTTACACTGGAAGGAAGTTTGGTTCATGTTCAATCTGGCCTATTATATAAAGAAAGAAAGAAAAAAAAATCAGTCTGACCTACCAACCCTATTTTGTTGTTGTTGCCATGTTATCTTAACCACAACTTGTGTTTGGGTTGCCTTACGTCTAGTAGGAAAATACAAACATTATTTGCCAGATGTTTCTCAGTTGGCAGATGTATTGATCATTTTTGTATCGTGCTATCAACATTTTTTACTTGAAGTGAATGGGACATTAAAATATATATTGAAAGTTACTGCAGTTTGTCAAAGCATTGCATAAATTTATTGTTTTGGAAATCATAACCTAAAGTTTGGATTGTAGAAAATCAAGGAAAAAAAAGACATGCTGCTGCTGTAGGCATTCTGATTGTTGCCTATCAAACACTTTCTTTTTATTCACTATGCATATGTTTTTTCACAAAATAATGTCACAGCATATTCTGGGTGCTGCTCAGTTGAGGCAGATTATTTTGGGGATGTGGAGACAACTTTGCATTTTACGTTCTTTTGGTGAAGGCATGCTGTTGACACAGCTTACTTACGTTTGAAACTTTGCTTTACAGTACACAGGAGAATTCACCAATGTCACTCACCATATTTGGTTATGCAGAACATTTTAATTTTCATATCAGCCCGAAATGAAACTTTTCTCCCCGTCTAGCAGCTGTGTTTAAAGGAAGATAACTTGTTCACTGATTTGATGAGCAGTCAGGATGAGAAGGTTTTATTGACAATTGTCATTTTGAGGAAGCCAGTGCCAACAAACTCATTCATTCCTCACCCATCTCACATCCTTTGTCTGAAACTGATTCCAGTCAGTATTCTATTTACACTGTTCGCTGTTGAACATCTGGAGGGGTATGGTGTAGCTTTCAGCAGTAGCCATACCCTATAAAGATATACTTTGTGCATGCACGGAGTTATGAAAAAGAGAAGAAGGGGAAAAATGAAATGGTTTGAGCCCTGCCAAAACGGTTGTCTTCATGATGCTATTAGTTGTCAAAGAATACTTTAAACTAGTTTGTTAGTCTGGGATCTCAGTTGATTGAGTTTTGCTCAAGTTGTTGTTGGTGCTGTTGTGCATATTTGTGTTGATCTGTTTTTGCTGAATGCATGACTTGTTCTCTGCATGTAACAGGAGGAGCGTGAACGTCGTCGCCAGGAGCGGAGAGAGAGACGGGAGAAGAAGGAGGATAAGGACAAGGTCGGTGGCAGTGGCCGTTCTTCAGCTCCAATGTTTTCTGCCATTTTCATTTTCATGGCCTTGTGTTTCAATGGAGCATTCACGGCCTTGTGTTTCAATGAAGCATTCACAGCCTCGTGTTGCAATGTAGCATTTACAGCCTCGTGTTTCAATGAAGCATTCGCAGCCTCGTGTTTCAATGAAGCATTCGCAGCCTCGTGTTTCAATGAAGCATTCACAGCCTCGTGTTTCAATGAAACATTCACAGCCTCGTGTTTCAATGAAGCATTCACAGCCTCGTGTTTCAACGGAGCATTGAAGTAGTGGAGAACATAGTTCTGTCAGACAGGAAATTTCACTTGAAGTTTTGGAATTTGCATCATACCAAATGTGGTGGTTTGATCTGCTCATTTAGGGGATTTCAGGTTTGATGAGCATTTTTGGATGAAATGGTATGATCTGTTTGTGGACACATGGATAAGACAAGCAGTTTGTTTATTCTCTGAGAAAGCTCTTTGCAGTACAGTGACCCCACAGTTTTGTGTTTTAATTCAATAATCCTGGACCACACTGCAATATTGCACTCATGGACTATGAAGTTGTAAATCGCAGAGTTGTCAAAGAAGGTGAACATTGGCTGTGGAGATGACAAGGCATTTCTGGGTTCTGAGGTTGAGTATCTGAAGTGGTCTGCCTTCTGATCACAAAGTGGCAAGTCACTTGCAATTTTTGTCTGTAGTATACATCTTTTTGAGTTGGCTGTTCTCTTATTTCAGAAGTCAAAGAGTGAAGACAGAGGGAGAAAAAAGTGGACAAGTAAGTAATTCCCCCCCCCCCCCCCCCCCCCCCCCCCCCCCCCCCTTCAAGTTCTGTTATTGTAACCTGGGGAGAAATTAAGGAAAAGTCATCTCTATAAGTTTATACAGGTGTCTTGACATTTATGGTATGTTTGTAATAACATAATAATGAATTATACCTAAAGTCTTCTTTATAAAACTCAAAACATATTTACTCTTGATCTAGTAGATTTGAACACTAATGTTTCAGTTTAAAAGCCCACTGCTTGTTGGATGATTGTATGTTGCATTTTAAAATATAACTTTCCAGATTATATGGCATTTGAAAGATTTTAGCAACATTATTGCATTTTTCAGGTATGATGAAATTGATGAGCCACCCAAGCATCCTGAGGTGAGACTACCAGGTTTCCCCCTTATCTCTAGCAAGAAGTCATTATATATAGCTCATTCAAACACTTGAATATAATTCCTTAATATTAAATCCTTGTGCTGATACAGGTGAAGGGTTGTACTGATACATGTGAAGGGTTGTACTGATACAGGTGAAGGGTTGTACTGATACAGGTGAAGGGTTGTACTGATACAGGTGAAGGGTTGTACTGATACAGGTGAAGGGTTGTACTGATATAGGTGAAGGGTTGTGCTGATACAGGTGAAGGGTTGTACTGATACAGGTGAAGGGTTGTACTGATACAGGTGAAGGGTTGTACTGATACAGGTGAAGGGTTGTACTGATACAGGTGAAGGGTTGTGCTGATACAGGTGAAGGGTTGTACTGATACAGGTAAAGGGTTGTGCTGATACAGGTGAAGGGTTGTGCTGATACAGGTAAAGGGTTGTGCTGATACAGGTAAAGGGTTGTACTGATACAGGTGAAGGGTTGTGCTGATACAGGTGAAGGGTTGTACTGATACAGGTGAAGGGTTGTGCTGATACAGGTGAAGGGTTGTGCTGATACAGGTGAAGGGTTGTACTGATACAGGTGAAGGGTTGTACTGATACAGGTGAAGGGTTGTGCTGATACAGGTGAAGGGTTGTACTGATACAGGTGAAGGGTTGTACTGATACAGGTGAAGGGTTGTGCTGATACAGGTGAAGGGTTGTACTGATACAGGTGAAGGGTTGTACTGATACAGGTGAAGGGTTGTACTGATACAGGTGAAGGGTTGTACTGATACAGGTGAAGGGTTGTACTGATACAGGTGAAGGGTTGTACTGATACAGGTGAAGGGTTGTACTGATACAGGTGAAGGGTTGTACTGATACAGGTGAAGGGTTGTACTGATACAGGTGAAGGGTTGTACTGATACAGGTGAAGGGTTGTGCTGATACAGGTGAAGGGTTGTACTGATACAGGTGAAGGGTTGTACTGATACAGGTGAAGGGTTGTACTGATACAGGTGAAGGGTTGTGCTGATACAGGTGAAGGGTTGTGCTGATACAGGTGAAGGGTTGTACTGATACAGGTGAAGGGTTGTACTGATACAGGTGAAGGGTTGTACTGATACAGGTGAAGGGTTGTACTGATACAGGTGAAGGGTTGTACTGATACAGGTAAAGGGTTGTACTGATACAGGTGAAGGGTTGTACTGATACAGGTGAAGGGTTGTACTGATACAGGTGAAGGGTTGTGCTTGTGAATAAGCATGATTGGTGCCCTCTTCAGTCAGTTTGTCAAGATTTGTATGAAAGCACAAAGGAATAATTTGATAATGTGATTGAGAAAATTATAAATGCAGGTGGTAAAGAATGTTCCTATCTGCATTTACTGCAAGTTAGTAATAATTAATTGTGGTTTAACCCTCGGAGTGCTGTGATAACCCCCAAAAAGCACACTTCCAGTGCACTGGCATTGATGGTAGACCAGCTCTGATGGGTGCCATGCTCTCCATTGGTTGATAGAACTGATAGAGAGTGAACTGACAAGTGGGCAAAAATTCAGACTCTGACACTCTGCTGACGCAGTCGGAATTTTCACACTGTGGCACTCAGAGGGTTAATAAAACAACCAGGTTCTGCCACAAGTGTGCTGCTTGGCAGTTACGCTAGTCAGATATTTCTTACTAGACTGATATGACATGCAGGCTCTGTACAAAAGTCCTACAAGTGAGGCCTTAACCCTTTACCTCTCTCTGCCTGCCTGACCCTGTCCATCTGTCTTGTCAGTCTACTGCTGGAGAAGACGAGGCTGAGCCTGACTACGAGGAAGACTTTGAGGTAAGTGGCCATATTTTTTATCTTGTTGCAGAAGATTTTGTATGTGGTGCAAGGTTGAATACAGAGTGTCATATCGCTGATCTTGTTGCAAGATTGTGTACAGGGTGCACATCTTAATGAGAACAAAAAACATTTCAGTCTGAAAGGCTCAAAAACTGATGTTTGAATGCTCAATGCTTTGAAGTGATTAGAATAAGATGGGAGATATGTGGTATTAGCTTCAGCTCAGGTGTCCCCCAAACTTTTTATATCAGTTCTGCTGCAAGATTTTAATACTGCATACAGCTGTCCCGGACAAAGGAAGGAAAGTAAGGAAGTATTGGTTAAAAACCTGCATGGCATTCTCCCCACAAAAGCACTGTTGCACAAAATGAAAACATTCATGGTGACTTGTGTTCCTTGTGTAATGAAGAGGTGGAAACAATGCATCATCTCTTTGGGGAATGTGAGGTCAGGAGAATTGTGTGAGAGAAAATACAAACTTTTTTAATAATGAAAATTGGAGAAACATACAATTTTATCAACAGATATTTTATTTGGTAATCCAAGAGAAGAAAGTTTAATAAATCATTTAATCCTTCTGGTGAAAAAACGTAGAAAATTCATCAGTAGCTCCCAGACATTGTGGACAAAGCCCTCTTGTTTAGTGCAGATTTTATTGAGAGACATAGAGATGTACTGAGAGGGGCTGTCAGTACTACAGATAACAAATTGATTACATTGTTTGAGAAATGTTGTTATAGTGAAACTGAATGAGTTTACTGGCAGTTGTTTGTTTGAATAAATGTATCTCACATATTGTTACATTGATAAATAAAAAGGTGTGGAAAAAAGATATTGGTCAAAATCAACAAATCTTCATCCCACAACCTCATAAATTTTTTTGGTACATAATATTTTCAGATAATGGAATGAAAGTTTAATGTTAATTTTTGACTCACATGCGAAGCAAAAGTGAGTTGCTGTAAAGTTTGTGATGCTGTCAGTTCCTTTTTAATCTGCTATTCAAGTGTGATACAGTGATACAGCAGATTTTCTGTGTTTTCTTTTCAGGACTATGAGGATGATTTTGAAGAATATAAACCAGTAAGTTCACACAGACCTATATGTTTTAGATTTCTGACTGGGTTCTGTCAGGACCATTTTCCCATGTGGCTAGTATCATGACTCATCAGTGAGAGTGGCTGGCTAAATGTTTTCCTAGGCATTCATTGCAGTACAGTGTGATAATGTATCGCTGTTGCTTTGTGTGCGTATTAACTGTAATGTGATGATGTCAGGAAAAGCTTACGTGTTCTGCACATCATGATGTTGACAGTAGAAGCAATTCATTCAGTAACAGTAGCAATCATATTACATTCTCATTTTTTAACTTCATTTACATCTGACTGTTCAATAGTATTTTGTCATGGCTTGACATTTTCATCGTCATCATACATGTGACTACTATGATTCTAGACAAGAATCAATTAAAAATCATAATGCCTAGGAAACTGAATTATCATAGAACATCTTTGTCCTGATCAATCACCGAACATTTTTTCACTCCATCAACAGGGCAGTGCAAAGAAGGTGAGAAATCTCAATAATTTGTCAGAAGGATGCTTGATATTTACCCTTGGTGTTGTGGAGTAGCATGGACAAGATATGTGTATGACTTCAGATGGAAAACTAATCTTCATGTGGTGACATGAGGATTGTCATTGGTAGGTTTAGTTGTTTGACCTTGACCTTAAAGGTCACCTGAAGGTCAAGGTCATATAAAGGTCAAGGTCAAGCATGTGAGTCGTATGGGCTTTGCCCTTCTTGTTAAAGGTTAGTTGCTGTAAAGTTTGTGATGCTGTCAGTTCCTTTTTAATCTGCTCTTCAAGTGTGATACAGTTTTGTCTCTAACAGCAGATATTCTGTGTTTTCTTTTCAGGACTATGAGGATGATTTTGAAGAATATAAACCTGTAAGTTCACACAGACCTATATGTTTTAGATTTCTGACTGGGTTCTGTCAGGACCATTTTCCCATGTGGCTAGTGTCATGACTCATCAGTGAGAGTGGCTGGCTAAATGTTTTCCTAGGCATTCATTGCAGTACAGTGTGATAATGTATCGCTGTTGCTTTGTGTGCGTATTAACTGTAATGTGATGATGTCAGGAAAAGCTTACGTGTTCTGCACATCATGATGTTGACAGTAGAAGCAATTCATTCAGTAACAGTAGCAATCATATTACATTCTCATTTTTTAACTTCATTTACATCTGACTGTTCAATAGTATTTTGTCATGGCTTGACATTTTCATCGTCATCATACATGTGACTACTATGATTCTAGACAAGAATCAATTAAAAATCATAATGCCTAGGAAACTGAATTATCATAGAACATCTTTGTCCTGATCAATCACCGAACATTTTTTCACTCCATCAACAGGGCAGTGCAAAGAAGGTGAGAAATCTCAATAATTTGTCAGAAGGATGCTTGATATTTACCCTTGGTGTTGTGGAGTAGCATGGACAAGATATGTGTATGACTTCAGATGGAAAACTAATCTTCATGTGGTGACATGAGGATCTTGAAAGGGGGGCAGGGTGTGGTTTTCAACTCTCTGTGTTCATATCAAGGTCTGGCCATATCAAGGTCTGGCCATATTAAGGTCTGGCCATATCAAGGTCTGGCCATATCAAGGTCTGGCCATATCAAGGTCTGGCCATATCAAGGTCTGGCCATATCAAGGTCTGGCCATATCAAGGTCTGGCCATATGAAGGTCTGGCCATATCAAGGTCTGGCCATATCAAGGTCTGGCCATATCAAGATATGAGGTGGGGGTGTTCTTCTCTTTCATGGTGTTGGGGAGCTATACAGATGCAAGCATTTCCTCATGAAGCCTATGTTCTGGAATTCAACATGTCTTCATGCTTTGTGGCTGTCAGCAGCATCTTCCTCCCATCCTTAATCTGTCATATTGTGAAACTAATTTCAATTGTCACCCCCTTTCATTATTATACACTCTTCTTATTTTCTAACAGTAGCACTTTTCCCCCATTTGTTTGCTCTTACATGAGGGTTAGAAATGACACAATATTCACAAGGTGTAATATATTTTCTTTGTTCAAGTTTCATCTTCACTGATCCATTCAGCAGCAGTATATTTTGTATTTGTGTCATGTTTGTTTATCTATTCGTTGAATGCTTGAGTTTCTAATCTTCATGTTCACGGCTGCTATGTACGCCAATCCCGTCTTTCAAGGCAGCTTCTGTGTTTGTGCAATGTTGTACTCTTGTGGCATAAGTGGGAAAGAAACTGTGCATTTTGCAAAAACTAGAGGACGAGGCTTGCACATGGGAGTGGCTTATAACCTGAAAACTGCAATATGGTGACACTGTCAGGAAAATAGTCAGTCTTGGACTGTTAAACTGTTCATGATTTCATGGTGTTGTAACCTTTCTTTTTTTGTATTTTGAAAATCCTGCTGCATAGTTTGACTAGTCATTATCTCTAGGAATTTTTGTTGGATATGATATTACTAACTCAAGTTGAGTGCAATTACAAGTATTGGTGGTTGGTGATACTTCTTTGGAACGGTGTTGGAGAATAAACATTACTCATCGTTTTAAGTGAAATGGATATGTTCTGAATCTAACAGACTAATTCATTGGGTAACTTTGCCTTTGTTGCTGTTGTTGTTGTTGTTGCTGAAAAACTTACACTTTTGTTGTTCTTTGTTCTGTAAATGTTGCTTATGCAGCCTGTGTTCCTACAAGTATGACATTTATGTATCACAAGCTCATGTTAAAAAAACTTTGAGTTGCATATAACCTCTGAAACTTAGCTTTTCAAGTGCATTAAAGAGAGAGAGAGAGAGAGAGAGAGAGAGAGAGAGAGAGAGAGAGAGAGAGAGAGAGAGACACACACACACACACACACAGACACACCCCTATCCACTGATATGTCAACACATCTAGTCTTAGTATTTATTTATTTTTAAAGAATTCATCCTTGCCTCACCAACCCTGCAAGAGAAACTTAACATATGCTTCAGTGACCAACCTCATGAACAAGTAGATAGCAAAGTTAAGGGCACTGATGTACCAACTTTTGCCAATCTAAGGGAAATTTTCTGCTGTCATGGGTCATAAGTTACACAATGTGCTCTTTAGAGCCCACTAAACATTTTTGTCCCTGCTGAGGTAACACAGCATTGATATAAATGGTTTTCAATACACAGCTGACACTGCAAGACATTATATTATGGAATATTTTCATGTAACTTTAACAGCCAGTTACTTTAATCTTGCAGAGAATAACTTGTTTTGGAATTGGGCTCTTTGTCAGAGATTTATTTCTGCAATATGTTGCAGATAATGTTATTGGTTTTGCCTGAGTTTGCAACTCAGCTTGTATGAAAAGTAACGTGACAGATCCTACAAGTTAGTGTATTGGTATCAACTCTGCACAAAGTCTTCTTCATCAAAGCCACAAGTGAAAGTTGGACTCTCAGTGCCTTTAGCAAGGCACTTGCTGTAGGAGAGCTTTGTGTTGCCACTCCATGATGCCTGGCACTGGAGGTGAGCGGTCTACTGACTCTACTTCTCACAGGATGCTGTGTCGGGGAACCCGGAGGCCGAGCGCCCCAGCCGCATGGGCTATTTTGTCAATATTGATGTAACTATCTTGGGTGTCCCTAGAGCTGCTTTGCCTTGCTTGTCCCTGCCCTAACAACCCAGTGATCTCTCCTCAACTTTGCTGCATGTGTGGTGTGGTTCCAATTCTTAAATGTTTGAACTGACTGAACAGAGGTGTGAATTTATGTGTGATTTTCTATTGGCTCTCTGCTGATGTTTCCTCGAAAGGGAAATGTTAAAACTGCATGTTGTGTGAGTGTGAAGATTTCAGCCTTGCGAGTCTTATAAACTAACTCCCTTCAGTCATTCATTGCTCAGCATGATGAAGTTGTCTTCTTGCTGTGCGGCATTGAATTGCCAGAAAAAGATGAACCCTGTGATGATGCTCACTGACTGATGACCTCATAGCTCAGATTGTTTTGGTATTGAAGCTGGTCTTTAAGATGATTTTTAAAACATGGGCTTGTTAAAAGTGTAATAAAAGGTGTAATAAAAGAACAGTGGAATAGACTTATGTTTGATGCAGAGTAGTTGATACTGCTTCCTTTTCCTCAGAAATGGATGCTATCTTATTAAATGTAGCGGGGCCGAAATAATTTAATAATTTTAATCCCCGCTTCAGAAATTCATAGAAAATTGTATACATAACAAAAATCGAATACAATGTTGCAGACAGATTCAATACACAGCTTGATCTGTGTTTTGTCTGAGGTTTAAAGGCATGACTATTCAACAGCAATGTGCAGATGCAATCTCTGAACAAAGTTATGGCCTGAACCGGAATGTTGCTTCAGATTTGCAGTCATGATCAGTGTGTGATTAAAGCTCAGTGCATCTTGCAGAAGGACCCATTGAATAAGCATGATGCCATTGTCACTTTGAGCATGTCGACTTTTGTTGTTGTTGCTGTTTTTATTTGAATTGATCTGTGTGCATCATCTAATAGCCAATCTTTTCCAAGTGATATGGCATGCAATATTGGTGAATAGCAGAAAAGTTGATGAATTACACCCTTTTCTATTGGAATAATTTCACCAGAGTGTTGCACATCAACTCTGTAGTATCTGGCATTGTGAATATTACCAAACTGTCTTTCACGTGCAGTCTAGTTTCTGTGAATATTGTGCAATCCTTTGTGAGCATTATTGATGTAAAAAGTAGAAACATTTGACTCGGATTACTAAGGAAATGTTTGTGATGCATGGCTAGCATGTTGAATTTAAGGTTTTGTCTATTTCTGATTCCCCATTCTTGCCCATATTAATCTTTTACTTTACTTTTCTCTCCTCTACTGTTCTACTACACATCTCCATCCCTGTCTTTTGTCTGTCTTTTTTCCCTCCTTCCCTCTCCATCTTACTTCACCTGATAACTTCTCTTACCTGTCGTTACTGTCAGAATATGTCCCTCTCTGGTACTCTTCCTCTGTTTCATTCTCTCCTTCAGATAACAGTGTGTTTCTTTGCTTGTCCATTATTCAAACTCTCTTCTTCAGTTGTATGCATTACATTATCTCATTCCTTCTAGACTCCCTACTCTCCCTGTCTGTACTTTCTAATTTTTCTGATCCAGTGATTACTCTATGACTCTTCCTTCAGTACTTGCAGTCTTTGCCTCAAGTGGAATGGGTCTTGCTGTCAGTTTAAGTATGGTAGTGAATTGTTTGTCAGAACATCAATGCTAGAAGACAGTAGTTATTGTGCATTTGTCAGTGTCATCATTCAAGAGCATTTTGCACCCGTGTCTTGCTGCCATCAGGAGGGGGAGGTGGAGGAAGTGCTTCGTGCCCTGGATGAAGAGAACAACCGTGTGCTCAGTGCCTCTCACCGTAGCAACTGGTCAGACTCGGTAAGTAAGCAGATATCTGGAATTACCTTATCTCTTCATGTCTACAAGATTTTCTATGCTGATATTTGTTTTTCAAAATACTTGTCATAACTTTGTTTAGATTCA
>JAWQFJ010001489.1:147500-190000 GCA_034096865.1 Theodoxus fluviatilis | reverse complement strand
TTGTGTTGGGTTGTCTGGTGAGCCGGCAGTAGCTCAGTCTTGTGTTGGGTTGTCTGGTGCCTCAGTCTTGTGTTGGGTTGTCTGGTGAGCCGGCAGTAGCTCAGTCTTGTGTTGGGTTTTCTGGTGAGCCGGCAGTAGCTCAGTCTTGTGTTGGGTTGTCTGGTGAGCTGGCAGTAGCTCAGTCTTGTGTTGGGTTGTCTGGTGAGCTGGCAGTAGCTCAGTCTTGTGTTGGGTTGTCTGGTGAGCCGGCAGTAGCTCAGTCTTGTGTTGGGTTTTCTGGTGAGCCGGCAGTAGCTCAGTCTTGTGTTGGGTTGTCTGGTGAGCCAGCAGTAGCTCAGTCTTGTGTTGGGTTGTCTGGTGAGCCGGCAGTAGCTCAGTCTTGTGTTGGGTTGTCTGGTGAGCCGACAGTAGCTCAGTCTTGTGTTGGGTTTTCTGGTGAGCCGGCAGTAGCTCAGTCTTGTGTTGGATTGTCTGGTGAGCCGGCAGTAGCTCAGTCTTGTGTTGGGTTGTCTGGTGAGCCGGCAGTAGCTCAGTCTTGTGTTGGGTTGTCTGGTGAGCCGGCAGTAGCTCAGTCTTGTGTTGGGTTGTCTGGTGAGCCGGCAGTAGCTCAGTCTTGTGTTGGGTTGTCTGGTGAGCCGGCAGTAGCTCAGTCTTGTGTTGGGTTGTCTGGTGAGCCGGCAGTAGCTCAGTCTTGTGTTGGGTTGTCTGGTGAGCCGGCAGTAGCTCAGTCTTGTGTTGGGTTGTCTGGTGAGCCGGCAGTAGCTCAGTCTTGTGTTGGGTTGTCTGGTGAGCCAGCAGTAGCTCAGTCTTGTGTTGGGTTGTCTGGTGAGCTGGCAGTAGCTCAGTCTTGTGTTGGGTTTTCTGGTGAGCCGGCAGTAGCTCAGTCTTGTGTTGGGTTGTCTGGTGAGCCGGCAGTAGCTCAGTCTTGTGTTGGGTTGTCTGGTGAGCCAGCAGTAGCTCAGTCTTGTGTTGGGTTGTCTGGTGAGCTGGCAGTAGCTCAGTCTTGTGTTGGGTTGTCTGGTGAGCCGGCAGTAGCTCAGTCTTGTGTTGGGTTGTCTGGTGAGCTGGCAGTAGCTCAGTCTTGTGTTGGGTTGTCTGGTGAGCCGGCAGTAGCTCAGTCTTGTGTTGGGTTGTCTTGTACAACCTGGAAGCAAATGTTGCTGTTTCTGCTTAATGTTTTTCTTTTTTTTGAGACTAACTATTTTATGAAAAAAAATCCTCGATAAGCTGTTTTCAATGCAGCCATTATATTTCACAGAGACCACATAACTAGTGTGCAAATGCAGGATAATAACAATGAAAAAAGAAAAATTGCTGCATATTGTTCTGACTTATGCAACAAATTTTATTGTGCATATCTTGTGGTCCTCTGTGTGTGTGTGTGTGTGTGTGTGTGTGTGTGTGTGTGTGTGTGTGTGTGTGTGTGTATTTGTGTGTGCATGCATGCATGCATGTGTACTGATGGATCTACTTTACAACCTGCAGTAAGATACATTTGACATGATTGACATGTATATGGCCAGGAATCGAGCTGGACCACGGCTGTAAAGCTGAGGTCCCTGTACCTGCATGTCGGCCTCAGTGGCACATGCCTGACTCCTAGCTGCATCAGTGATTTAGCTTTTGAGTTGCAATGGGAATTTTTGGCCTTTTTCTATAGCTATACACCTCGTGTGTCTTTTTCTTTGCTCTATATGAAACCTTACCATTGCAGACCTACATGTATGCTCACTCACACTTCACTGAGGGCAAAAAATTATAGAGTCAAAACAAACTGCACAGGCAAAATGATGTAAATGTATCTTTTAAACTACCTCTGTGTCCAATTAAGTGTAAAATCTAATCCAGCTGTAAACAGGTTAAAGTTGATGTTTTATATAGTGACATATCACACATGTCTAGGGCTCAAACTGCTTTGCACTTTACCCCCTGATCACTGGGTGGCTTGATCAACCCTTCACTGGCACCTGACAACGAGCACAATGACCGACAGATAGGATGCACACAGCCACGCACCAACACCAACTCCACTCCCTGGGGAGTATTCCAACTCCATGCTGGCTCATGGCTGCACCCAAGGGCTACTCACACGGCAGTAACCCTTCGCTGCTCTCACAGGTACAAAACACATGAAACGTGACACAGGAAAGACCTGTCAAAAGGGAAGTCAATGCATATGAATAAAAGTGGTCATATTTTGCACATAATCTTTAAACAAAACAAAACAAAACAAAACAAAAATGATAAAAACAAAACCCAAAGCAAAACCAAATGGCCACATGGATTTTGACATTTGCAGGGAGGATGGTGACAGAGGCCAGTTTCTGCCCAGGCCAGCCCAACATGCTCCTCACTATCCACTATGCTCCCACTCAGGTAGGCACTGTGTATGCTTTCAGAAGTTCTTGCTTGCTTGCTGTATTGGGACCTTGTGATCTCCAGGGAAGAAAAAAGTCAAGCCTGAAGTGCTCGCATGGTGCATTGCATGTATATAGCGCCTGCAGACTTAACTCAGACAACTATTTGAGTTCTTCTAGGCTTCAGCGATGTATTACCAACTGACAAAAATTGGTATGAGTGCTTGGTACTCAAGTGTGACTCGATATTATTTTGACCACATCATGCTATTCCCCAATAACATGCAAGTAAAAACTTAATCCTTTGTCATTGCTATCATATTTGTGATAATGGTTATGGGAATTTTGCTTTTGAGAATATATATCATTTCTCTCATTGAAACTAACAGAAGAAGACTGAGAAATTTAGTTTGGTTTTGCAGTGTAAACTCCTGGCCTATGTTAGAAATGTTTGCAGTAGATTGTTATGAAATGGCTAGTTCTGAGTTGTGGTGTAGCAAGCTTTGGATGCACACAGATTTATTCATGTTTTATTTCAGAATGCAGAAGAAGTAGTCTCACAGGTATTTTCACTTACCTGCTTCCAGTTGTTTGTTCCACTTTGCTGAGGATAGAATGGTGGACTGTTTTAATGAGAAGTTGTGACCAGCATGGTTTGACTAACACTTTTCTGGAAGAGTCACCTTAATTAACTCAGGACTTTCAGGAAGTTTGTGGAAGAAGAATGCTGAAACTTGATTGGCTGTTTGTGTTGTCCATTTCCGGTTGTCTTCTTTCAATTGATATGATCTGGTTTATCTGTGCATGTACATGTAGTTCAATATTAGTCAGAGCTTTGCTGTGACCACAGGAAGTGAGTGCATACTTGATGGGAAGACAGAAGACATAACCTAGATCCTTGAATGATACAATCTGTATGATTTGGAAACTTAACCACAACAACAGACACAAAGGGGGGAAATGTATGCATTAATTGAAGTTCTGCAAAATATAAGTAGGGGTTAGTCTGTACATCTGTAATCTTTTCTCTCCATTTGACTGATAGTATGAAATGCAGTCCTTGTGCACCAAAGTAAATAGGAAAGACATAATTTATCAACTTTACTGCTTTCATTTTTTGTTGTTGGTGAGCTAACCTGTAAATTGTCAGGATCAGTGGGTCAGGAGAAGCCTTTCAAAAGTCACTATTTGAAAAATTGGAGTTTGATGGAGATGTAATATCAGAATAAGAATAGTTTGTTGTGACTTGGCGTTCAAATTATACCATGAATAGGTTTCACTTGACAGTGCATTCTTGATGCTTGGAAATGTGTTGTACAGAGACACAATATACATGTGAAATAATCCCATGTTTCAGTAAATCAGTACTTTGCTAACTCGCTATCCCCAACAACAAACTCACCTGATTTACCAGTCTAAAATAAAATTTTCAAGGCAGGGAGTTCCAACGTCCATTTAATATCAAGCCATGAAGCACTAAGCAATAAATGCCGTGTAGTTAAATGGGAACTGGAACTTTTGCCAAGGTCATCAATCAATGTTGGAGGTAAACCAGGACGTAAATGCTGGGACTGCTAGAAAATGAAGGTGGAGTTCATTTCTTGAGATGATCACATCGAGTGCTCACCCTGCTAACCCTCGACTGTACCTTTGGGAATGGTTCACGTGTTGCTGTTTGGTGTTATTTTGGTTGGACCCGAGTAGCTAGTCTTGTGCGTGATGTGCATGTCGGCATGGAGTGCTCCAGTGTGCGTGATGTGCATGTCGGCATGGAGTGCTCCAGTGTGCGTGATGTGCATGTCGGCATGGAGTGCTCCAGTGTGCGTGTGCTGTGAGTCCTTGGTCCTGTCTTTGGCTTCTGTTGGCTCTTTGAGGATGTGCTGATGGGAGCAGAAACGTTGGCTGGTTGGGTTTTGGCTCTACTGGCAGCTGTTCATTGCTTTGGAGATCACAGCGGTCATGGAGACTCACTGGTGTGACAACCGGATTTAGTTAAGACACATGCATTGATACTGTGATGCTTATGAAGGGGATTTGTTGCAACAGATGTGCATTTGCTGGGTTGTTTGTATCATGATCATGATAATTCATATCATCTAAGTCATCAACATCTACATTCTCGCTGTTGCCCTGTTTGACTCAATAAGGACTGCTACACATCAGATATAGGTGTCTGTAAATCATAGATTCTACAAATCAAAAAATGATCACAAAGATTACTGGGAGGTGTAGGAATTATTGGTTTAGTATAAGAACCAATGTTTAGGGCATAGCCCTTCTTCAGTTTGGTGTAGATTTACATAGATTCTACATGATGAGGAAAGTATTGAAGTAGATTTCTCTATCTGCCTCTTGCAGGACTTTGCTTTGAATCTTAAATTCCAGTTGCTCTTTTTCACTTGGCATGGCCTGCAGCTTGTCAGGCAGAAGGTTTTATAAAATGAGTCTTGAGGACAAAAGTTACCAACTTAGATCTTAGTTCTGTAGCAGCTAAGCATGCAGATGTGAGCAGAGTGATGTTGGATAGCATTGTTGACCGCTCTAAACACTTTAATTTTTTTATATGGAGCTTGTGTCCTTAACTGTTGAAAATTTTTTGTATAAAAAAAGATGCTGGAAAAAGACAAGTCACTGGCAGGCCAAATAAAACAAGGAAAGCAAATAAAATGTATATGTAGGTGGCAGCACTAGCAGGTGTGACAGTTGTGTTACATCTGGCTGTAAAGGATGAATGGAGACACTTGTGCTAGGTGACACTGAGCACAGAGTGTCACTGAATCATGAATGGAAAGTGTTTTGAGTTTCACTTGGTTTACCATGAAGAGAGAGGTTGTCTGTGTGTTCATGAAAACAGTGCTTCAAGATTTGCACCTGCCCTGCTGTGAAAGAGTGGAAAGCGGACAGCACCTCTGGTTTTTTTAAGGACTAACAGACCAAATAAATCACTGTACATGCTTTGAATCTCTGTTGTATTCATCAATATTTACTATGTAATTTGTATGAAATAGGTTAAACCTATCACTCTTTCCTCATTTTGTCACAATGTTTTGCAGGTATGCTGTGGTGTGCATGATGCAAAACATTGAAATGGGAAGATTTTTGAAAAATCATCTATATTTTTGCCCTATTTCACAAGTGGCTTATGAATGTCTGCTGCCATGTCATTGACTCCAGCAGTTGTAGAACCATATCTGCTGTTGTCTTCTGTTTCTTTCGAAGAATGCAACCAAATCTGATGGATTCATATGTCTCTTGCTTATTTGTGCTGATCGCCACATAGACATGCCCTTGATTTGAACTTTTCGAACTGCTAATGTATTGCAATGAGGCAATACTTTATGTATCATGTAAAGACAACAAGTTCATGTATCTACGGTAATTGTTACAAAATGAACAACATCTGGGAGTATACTCATAAACTAAGATATCAAAACACTTGACTCTAAAGTAAACACCAAAACTGATTTTCCTTCTCATTAATGTAACTAATTCAACTCGTTTTTCCCTGCATTACTCGCTAGCGCTTTGATGTAACTCACCACACCAGGGAGATTCAAAAGTCAAAAAGTGTCTTTCACCTGCTGAGATGTGTGAGTGCTGGGTCCAGCTGTGAAGCTTTTCCCAAGAACTCCTGTCCTCCTTGGTTGAGCTGAGTTCTCCAGCAAACAATGGCACTGCTTAGTCAGATCTTCCTGCAACTTTCTGTCTGGCAGCCCTGCCTACAGATGTACACCGCACTTTGCATGCTACTGGCAGCCCTGCCTACAGATGTACACCGCACTTTGCATGCTATCTCAGTGGTCTCAATCCCCACTCACTTGAATGAATGCCTCCAAGATGGAATTTTTTGGATGTGAAAATCTTAAACTATTTTTATGAATCAGATGTCTCATTTGTAATAATATCATTTTTCATTCTTATCATTTCATCCTCATTTACTGCTTTCAGAACCATTAAATGTTATTGGGATATTTAAAAAAAGATAAAATCATGCATGTAGCTAAACTGGTTTTGGGTATATTTAATCATGTTATACTAACACTCCAGAGAATGAGTTGATGTTGTAATGAGTAAATATGCAGTCAGACTTGATCTTTTGATAACACCCACTATGCTTTTCTGCTTTCTTTTCCCTTTTCTCAGTCTTTCATGTAAGTTCTGATGTTGAGCTTCTGCTTTTGCATGTTTCCTGTTTCATGCTTCTCTTGGTGTCGTCTCTATTGAAGTACATGTACTCTCAGCTGTTAGTGAAATCCCTGTTTGTGCATTATCAAGGGAGTAGGTGGAGTTTATTTCCTTTACCTCTTTCAGGGCTCAAATTTCTCCAGGAGAGGCCTTGTGTGTGTTTGGAATGTCAACGACCCATCTATCCCACACAGGTGAGTACTTGAGCATGAGTCTGCCCTAGGGACTTGGTAGAATTCCACAGGTAGTAATTGTAAAAGTTTCCTTGAATGCTGCAAGCAGTCAAACTGTATCACATTACATTTTTATGTTGCTGAATTATCTCTCGCTTAGATTAAAATATAATTGATGATCAACTTATTTTATATTATATTATTCCATCTAAAGACATTGCAGTTGAGGTTTTTACTGCATGAGATTCATATCTTTACTTCCGAATGTGACTGCTGGTGTTATTGCCTCTGTCATCTCCAGCTTTAGGGGGTCTCTTTCTGTTCTCCATCTTCTAATCATACAATTGTTTTTTCTTTTTAATTGTTGTTGTTGTTGAAAATGGTGATGATGATGATGATGATGATGATGATGATGATGAGGAGGAGGAGGAGGAGGAGGAGGAGGAGGAGGACTGTTGTTATTATTATTATTGTTGTTGTTATTTTTTAATTATTATTATTGTTGTTGTTGTTGTTATTGTTATTATTATTATTATTATTATTATTATTATTATTATTATTATTATTACTACTACTATCAATCAATCCTCTGACTTCACATCAATGAGAGAAACTTTCACGTCGTGCCATGAGAAGATAGATGTATGTGGTTGATGAGAACACTGACGTGAAGACTTGTCACTGGAGCCGTGTGTCGCTGTCTGCCTGCTGCAGAGTGTTGGCCTGCGAGGCTCTCCCCAGCTGCTGCTGCTTCAGTCCCTCCCAAGCCTCCCTGGCCTTTGCTGGCATGGTGAGTGTTTGGAGACCCAAGCATGCAGGCTTCCTTGTCATGCTATGGCTTGGTCAGTCGGTCAGTTGGGTGGTCAGATTGTCATTTTGATCATCAGTCTGCCGGTCTGTCTGCCTGTCTGTCTATCCATTAATATATCCATTCATATACCTGTCATCTTGTCGACCTGCATTCCAACATGTTTGTGTGTCAGTGTTTGTGTGTTCTTATGTGTCTGTCTGTGTATCTGCCTGCCTACATCTGTGCATATGAAAATGTGCATTTGTGAATGCATACTTGTGTGTGTGTGTGTGTGTATGTGTGTGTGTGTGTGTATGTGCGTGTGTGTGTGTGTGCATTTCTCTCTGTCCCTCTGTATTTCTGCCTGTCTTTCTATCTCACTCTCTTTTGCCCCACCCCCACCCCCACCCCCACCCCCCACCCCCACCCCCACCCCCACCCCCACCCCCACCCCCACCCCCACCCCCACCCCCAAAGACACTTCATGGTTCCAGGCCATCATGTGCCTGCAAGGCATGTGTAGAGAGAGGACTATTGTTTATGTTTGCATAAGAAATCTGCAGTACCTTGCCCTGTATGTGACACAGTGTCTTGCCCTGTATGTGATCCAGTGCCTTGCCCTGTATGTGACATAGTGCCTTGCCCTGTATGTGACACAGTGCCTTGCCCTGTATGTAACACAGTGCCTTGCCCTGTATGTGACAGTGCCTTGCCCTGTATGTGACACAGTGCCTTGCCCTGTATGTGACACAGTGCCTTGCCCTGTATGTGACACAGTGCCTTGCCCTGTATGTGACACAGTGCCTTGCCCTGTATGTGACACAGTGCCTTGCCCTGTATGTGACACAGTGCCTTGCCCTGTATGTGACACAGTGCCTTGCCCTGTATGTGACACAGTGCCTTGCCCTGTATGTGACACAGTGCCTTGCTCTGTATGTGGCTTAGTGCCTTGCCCTGTATGTGACACAGTGCCTTGCCCTGTATGTGACCCAGTGCCTTGCTCTGTATGTGACCCAGTGCCTTGCCCTGTATGTGACACAGTGCCTTGCCCTGTATGTGACACAGTGCCTTGCCCTGTATGTGACACAGTGCCTTGCTCTGTATGTGGCTTAGTGCTTTGCCCTGTATGTGACACAGTGCCTTGCCCTGTATGTGACCCAGTGCCTTGCCCTGTATGTGACACAGTGCCTTGCCCTGTATGTGACACAGTGCCTTGCTCTGTATGTGACACAGTGCCTTGCCCTGTATGTGACACAGTGCCTTGCCCTGTATGTGACCCAGTGCCTTGCCCTGTATGTGACCCAGTGCCTTGCCCTGTATGTGACCCAGTGCCTTGCCCTGTATGTGACCCAGTGCCTTGCCCTGTATTTGACCCAGTGCCTTGCCCTGTATGTGACACAGTGCCTTGCCCTGTATGTGACACAGTGCCTTGCCCTGTATGTGACACAGTGCCTTGCTCTGTATGTGGCTTAGTGCCTTGCCCTGTATGTGACCCAGCGCCTTGCCCTGTATGTGACCCATTGCCTTGCTCTGTATGTGACCCAGTGCCTTGCCCTGTATGTGACCCAGTGCCTTGCCCTGTATGTGACCCAGTGCCTTGCCCTGTATGTGACACAGTGCCTCGCACTGTATGTGACACAGTGCCTTGCCCTGTATGTGACACAGTGCCTTGCTCTGTATGTGGCTTAGTGCCTTGCCCTGTATGTGACACAGTGCCTTGCTTTGTATGTGACCCAGTGCCTTGCCCTGTATGTGACCCAGTGCCTTGCCCTGTATGTGACACAGTGCCTAGCCCTGTATGTGACACAGTGCCTTGCCCTGTATGTGACACAGTGCCTTGCCCTGTATGTGACACAGTGCCTTGCCCTGTGTGTGACACAGTGCCTTGCCCTGTATGTGACACAGTGTCTTGCCCTGTATGTGACAGTGCCTTGCTCTGTATGTGGCTTAGTGCCTTGCCCTGTATGTGGCTTAGTGCCTTGCCCTGTATGTGACCCAGTGTCTTGCCCTGTATGTGACACAGTGCCTTGCCATGTATGTGACCCAGTGCCTTGCCCTGTATGTGACACAGTGCCTTGCCCTGTATGTGACACAGTGCCTTGCCCTGTATGTGACACAGTGCCTTGCCCTGTATGTGACACAGTGCCTTGCCCTGTATGTGACACAGTGCCTTGCCCTGTATGTGACCCAGTGCCTTGCCCTGTATGTGACACAGTGCCTTGCCCTGTATGTGACACAGTGCCTTGCCCTGTATGTGACACAGTGCCTTGCCCTGTATGTGACACAGTGCCTTGCCCTGTATGTGACACAGTGCCTTGCCCTGTATGTGACCCAGTGCCTTGCCCTGTATGTGACCCAGTGCCTTGCCCTGTATGTGACCCAGTGCCTTGCCCTGTATGTGACACAGTGCCTTGCCCTGTATGTGACACAGTGCCTTGCCCTGTATGTGACACAGTGCCTTGCCCTGTATGTGACACAGTGCCTTGCCCTGTATGTGACACAGTGCCTTGCCCTGTATGTGACACAGTGCCTTGCCCTGTATGTGACACAGTGCCTTGCCCTGTATGTGACACAGTGCCTTGCTCTGTATGTGGCTTAGTGCCTTGCCCTGTATGTGACACAGTGCCTTGCTTTGTATGTGACCCAGTGCCTTGCCCTGTATGTGACACAGTGCCTTGCCCTGTATGTGACACAGTGCCTTGCCCTGTATGTGACACAGTGCCTTGCCCTGTATGTGACCCAGTGCCTTGCCCTGTATGTGACCCAGTGCCTTGCCCTGTATGTGACCCAGTGCCTTGCCCTGTATGTGACCCAGTGCCTTGCCCTGTATGTGACACAGTGCCTTGCCCTGTGTGTGACACAGTGCCTTGCCCTGTATGTGACACAGAGCCTTGCTCTGTATGTGACACAGTGCCTTGCCCTGTATGTGACCCAGTGCCTTGCCCTGTATGTGACCCAGTGCCTTGCCCTGTATGTGACCCAGTGCCTTGCCCTGTATGTGACCCAGTGCCTTGCCCTGTATGTGACCCAGTGCCTTGCCCTGTATGTGACCCAGTGCCTTGCCCTGTATGTGACACAGTGCCTTGCCCTGTATGTGACACAGTGCCTTGCCCTGTATGTGACACAGTGCCTTGCCCTGTATGTGACACAGTGCCTTGCTTGCTTGCAGAGTGACGGCTCAGTGGTGGCCTGGGACCTACGGGAGCCCAACTTCATGCACCACAAGGTGGAGGTGGAGGGGGAGGGGGTGGTGGTCAGGTACCCCACCTACAACACAGGTAATTGTGGAGGTGGAGGGGGAGGGGGTGGTGGTCAGGTACCCCACCTACAACACAGGTACTTGTGGAGGTGGAGGGGGAGGGGGTGGTGGTCAGATACCCCACCTACAACACAGGTACTTGTGGGGGTGGAGGGGGAGGGGGTGGTGGTCAGATACCCCACCTACAACACAGGTACTTGTGGAGGTGGAGGGGGAGGGGGTGGTGGTCAGATACCCCACCTACAACACAGGTACTTGGAGTGATGCTGAAGGATGGCACCCTCTGAAATTCTCCAAAGTAGCAACTTGGTTTAACTTGATTGTGCAGAGCTTTTTTTTCTTTCCTCCTTTCTTTCAACTTTTTAAAAAACTATAGTTTATTCTTACATGCTTAGTAAACCATTTCCATAGCCATTAAATTGGTAGAATATAATTTACTTTTTGTGAAGGGGTTTTAAGTTTTCATTAAACTGTTTCTTTGCTTTTTCAGTTCTCTTCCTGAAAGTCAGCTTGATTTCATGGTTTTACATGTTACCCTTATCTCAGCTGTGCTTTTACAATGGAACCCTTGAAGATTTCTCAATCAGTGAGCATTTGAAAGTTCACCTGAAGGGATGAAACAGAAAGTGTTGTTGCCGCTTGCAGCCCGCGTCCTAGAGGAGGAGAATCACCTGAGTCCTGTGACAGCCATCATGCCTGTACACTCCATCTCAACCAGGTAGGGTGATGTTTGCTTATTAAAGGAAATGTAAAAGGGTCTGCACACTTAAACCATCCATAATTGAGAGAGACTGTCATCTCTGCCTGCTTATGCAAGGTGATTTTGTAAAGAAGTTTGATTTGTTAGAAATTACCCAGAGGTATGAGTTCATTTGAGGCAAAAATAGCAGTTATATTTTTCCTGTAAAAATTAGACCTCATGAAGTCTCAAACATGAAGTTCAGTGAACTGGCTGTAGGTAAAAAAGACTTTCTTGGACTGTTGACTGTCTGGCAATGTCTGTCTGCTATGGTCCATCAAGTAAATGGAACCATAAAAAAAAAAGAAATCCTGTTCCATGATCAGTCCCAACCTGAGATTCCGAAACAATTTTTGTCCCTTCTTGGGTTTTGGGGTTTCAGGTCGGCATGAGGAACTAGGTTTTGTAAACTGACAGTCAGCTCATGTCACTGTTTTGTGTCTGCAAGATTGAACAGGTTTCTCACTCTGTTCTTACAGCACTTCTCATTTCTGAAAAATCAAGATTCTCTCTTTGAATACAGTTGTATCTCAGTACATGCAGACATTTGAATGCCTCCTGTCACTTAGGTTTAAGATATTCATCTTTCTCTCTCTCTCTCTTGCAGTTCCAGAGGTGGTGCTGGGGATTCATCAGGTCAGTTCTTCCATGTGGTGTAGGTTTGACAGTAGTTGTCCAGAGATTGTTGAATGGACTGCAGGACTCTTAGAGATGGTAAAAGTTCCCAAGGTGTCTACTGATAGTAGTTGTCCAGAGATTGTTGAATGGACTGCAGGACTCTTAGAGATGGTAAAAGTTCACAAGGTGTCTACTGATAGTAGTTGTCCAGAGACTGTTGAATGAAACTTGACTGCAGGACTCTTAGAGATGGTAAAAGTTCCCAAGGTGTCTACTGATAGTAGTTGTCCAGAGATTGTTGAATGGACTGCAGGACTCTTAGAGATGGTAAAAGTTCCCAAGGTGTCTACTGATAGTAGTTGTCCAGAGATTGTTGAATGGACTGCAGGACTCTTAGAGATGGTAAAAGTTCACAAGGTGTCTACTGATAGTAGTTGTCCAGAGACTGTTGAATGGACTGCAGGACTCTTAGAGATGGTAAAAGTTCCCAAGGTGTCTACTGATAGTAGTTGTCCAGAGACTGTTGAATGGACTGCAGGACTCTTAGAGATGGTAAAAGTTCCCAAGGTGTCTACTGATAGTAGTTGTCCAGAGATTGTTGAATGGACTGCAGGACTCTTAGAGATGGTAAAAGTTCACAAGGTGTCTACTGATAGTAGTTGTCCAGAGACTGTTGAATGAAACTTGACTGCAGGACTCTTAGAGATGGTAAAAGTTCCCAAGGTGTCTACTGATAGTAGTTGTCCAGAGATTGTTGAATGGACTGCAGGACTCTTAGAGATGGTAAAAGTTCACAAGGTGTCTACTGATAGTAGTTGTCCAGAGACTGTTGAATGAAACTTGACTGCAGGACTCTTAGAGATGGTAAAAGTTCCCAAGGTGTCTACTGATAGTAGTTGTCCAGAGATTGTTGAATGGACTGCAGGACTCTTAGAGATGGTAAAAGTTCCCAAGGTGTCTACTGATAGTAGTTGTCCAGAGATTGTTGAATGGACTGCAGGACTCTTAGAGATGGTAAAAGTTCCCAAGGTGTCTACTGACAGTAGTTGTCCGGAGACTGTTGAATGAAACTTGACTGCTGGACTCTTAGAGATGGTAAAAGTTCCCAAGGTGTCTACTGATAGTAGTTGTCCAGAGATTGTTGAATGGACTGCAGGACTCTTAGAGATGGTAAAAGTTCCCAAGGTGTCTACTGATAGTAGTTGTCCAGAGATTGTTGAATGGACTGCAGGACTCTTAGAGATGGTAAAAGTTCCCAAGGTGTCTACTGATAGTAGTTGTCCAGAGATTGTTGAATGGACTGCAGGACTCTTAGAGATGGTAAAAGTTCCCAAGGTGTCTACTGACAGTAGTTGTCCGGAGACTGTTGAATGAAACTTGACTGCTGGACTCTTAGAGATGGTAAAAGTTCCCAAGGTGTCTACTGGGAAGCAAAAGGAACTTGTGTGTGATGGTGAAATGACACTTTTCAGATGGAGTCCCCAGTCAGTTTTTGTAGCCCTCTGCTACCACCACTACCAATGCTACTGGTGCTGCCACTGCTGCCATTGCCACCACTAGTAGTGGTGTAGATGGTGGTGGTAAAGTTAGTGAAGATGGTGATGATAATGGTGATGCGTATGAAAAAATCGATAGCTTGAGTTTTGGATGTGCATTGTAGCAAATTTCAAGTTATGGTGACATGTCACATTTGGTTTCATCAGGATCCTGTACATAATGTTAGTGAAAGTTTTGGCAAGGATTTCTGTTGTTCCATCTGAGTTTGAGCAAAGTGAAACATCCAGTTGGCTGACTGCATCTCTAAAGAAGCCAGCACATTGATGCAAGAGAATTTTTTAATATTTTTTTTCTTCTGACACTTGTATTGCACTTTGGTGAACAGGGAAGACAATGCCTAAAAACAAATAACTAGCACGGGTTTACTTGTCTGAAATAAACAGCATTGTACCAAATTATGACTGTTTCATGTCAGTGTGGTATTTGAAATTGAAAGAGGCTGTAGTAGATGTAGACATAATGAATTCTTTGTTAAAATGGTGGTCAAGTTTTGGATTATGTAAAAATGCGACCTCATTTGCTTCTGTCTTGCAGATACGTCAGGTCTTTCATTCCAACTGGCCACACTGGAAGAGAATGGAGTCATCAACCTCTGGGTTTGTGTTTTGTGTGTTTTGCATTTGGATATATGGACAGATGAACGGACAGACTGATGGACGGACAGACGGATGGATGGCTGGACTGATGGATGGATGGATGGATGGACAGATGGATAGAGGGACTGACAGACAGACAGACAGACAGACAGACAGACAGACGGACAGACAGATACACAGACACACAGACAGACAGACACACAGACAGACAGACAGATACACAGACATGGGAAGTAAAATAAGGATGATGAAATTGTGAGGAAGTGTGGGTTAAAACCAGAGAAGTCTTCAATGTCTTGTTAATAGGTAAAACAAGAGAGTAGATCAAAAGAATTGAGTAGGCATCTGGAACTGCGTGCAGTTGTTTCCATGGCAACCAAGGACTGCATGCCGGTGCATTGCAGGTGGTGGCAGAAATTCCAGTTCCGGACACAGCTGGTTCCCAGGTGGACCTGGGTCTGGCACCAGGAGGTCGCATCAAGCTGGTCAAGAGCTCCAAGATCACCCTGGACAGTCCTGCTAAGTGAGGCCCTCTTCTTCTGGTGTTTACTTTCCTTTTCTCTCACTCTTCCTCTTTCTTCTGTCTTCTGCCCCCCTTCCAGTTTAGCTGTGCTTCTCTGGGTCACTCTGTCTGCTCTTGATCTCTCTCCATTAGTCTCACCACTTCCATCTCCCCCCATTGCTCATGCTTATCCTCCCTTTTCACGTGTTTCTCCTGCTTTTACCCCTCTTCCTCTGTCTGCTTCTCCTCTCTACTCTCTGAACTGGTCCTGTCCTAGCCGGTCATCCTCTCATTCCTTCCCTTTGCCCACTTTTCCGTGCTCTTTTTCATTCTCATCTCTTCCTGAGTGCATTTGTCTCTGCTTGGGTTATCCTCCTCTTCTTTCATTCCTCTCCTTTTGATGTCCCTAACATGATAACCGGTACTCCGTCACAATGCTTTGTTGTTTTTGTTTTGTGTCTCCTTTTGTGTGAGTGTGTATTCTCTTTCCATTTAGCCATCCACCTGTGGGTTCGGGATAAGAATTGACCCACCACGTCTTCCTACGCAATTCGTAAGAGGCGAATAAATAGGGACACCGTGACGATTTACGTTTACTCAATTCTAGTGATTTTCATGCTTAGTGGCCTTACATAGCCTACAAAGGCTGATAGGCAGTAAATCACCATCCATCCATCCATCCATCCATCCATCCATCCATCCATCCATCCATCCATCCATCCATCCATCCATCCATCCATCCATCCATCCATCCATCTAGCCATCATTATGGTCACAAATTCCTCGGTTGTACCCATGTTACTTTAGTGAAACTTTCTAGAACTTGTTCATGCAAACACCAGAAGTCCACAAAACATTTCTTCTGTCATTTGCTTAGCTTCATCTCTGTCATGGTAATGCTGTTGTTGTTGTTTTTATTTTTAATCATTTGCCTTTTCTTTTTCAGGGACATCAGCCTCCGATCCAGTCTGCATACCTTTGACATACAGCTGAAGCCAGACGACCTCAACCACTACTACGTGGGAACAGACATGGTGAGCACGGAGACACAGGGGCTGACATGCTATTTGTGGCTTTGGGAAAGTTGGGATGGGATGGGTTGGGTTGCGTTGGGTTGGGTAGAGTGGGTTTGGGTATGGTGTGATGGGGTGGGATTGGGGTGTGGTGAGTAGTAGTGGGATGGTGGGTTGGGGCTGGGGTGGGGATGAGGGGAACAGATATTATACTTATTTGGACTCATCCACAAAACTTACTCATTGAACAGGCTATTGGTGTGTGCAAAACTTGTGGCCTTGCAACATATTTCCCCCTTTCTCATTTCTGTTGTAAAGTGTGCAGTTAAAAAGAATTAAATGGAAGTGAAAATTGAAGGAAAATGTGTAACCAGTTTAACTTTCATACTTCTGTGAGTTCATGAGAAACTGGTTTTGTAAGGAAGTGTACCGAATGACTACCTTTGACATTTCAGGGCCACATCATCCATGGAGTGAGGTTTGGGTCACGGCCTTTTCCCAGAAGCCATGTCCCAGCCAATGGTGAGTCAGTCATGGAAGGCGATCCGTGACTTGCTGGAGCCAAAGGAGTCTGCTCTGCCCTGTGCCATTCTTTAGATGAATTCATGGGAATAAGCAAATGTGGTGGGAAGTAAGACATATTTCCTATGTTCAGAAGTTGAATGTTCTACACAGATTTGATGATGTGCTCAGATGTTATAGATTCTGTCAAAGCTCAAAGAAATGCTGTTACATGTGCAAGTATATCATAATATTGGTTTAGAAAAATTCCAATAGGGATGAATAATGAAATTCTGCTGTGTATCCAGAAATTGCGTGCTGTTTGAAGTTGCATTATTCATTAAATAGCAAATTTTGCTTGAAATATTATGAATTATGGTTCTATTTAAACCTTGCATATCCTTTCAGGAGCTCCGTTGCAGATTGTCTCCATTGATTTCTCTCCCTTTGGATGTCCCTATTTTCTGGTGAGCTACAGTTACTAATGATCTGTATGAGGCATGAATGATTATTACAGTGAATATCATTTTATTTAGTGAAACGTTATATTTTAAATTTAATGAAATTACTTTGAGAGGTAGGATTGCCAAAAGAATCAAATGCTGAGTCTGGAGTGTGAGTGTGTGTGTGTGTGTGTGTGTGTGTGTGTGTGTGTTTGTGTGTGTGTTTGTGTTTGTGTGTGTGTGTGTGTGTGTGTGTGTGTATATATGTATATGCACATTTGCATGTTTGTTTCTACCTGCTTGTGTACTTGTATGTGCATGCCTACACATTGTGTGACTTGTCTAGGACAAGTGTTTTGATCTCCTAGCTTGTTATCTTCAGTTGTTGGAGTGACGTTGGGCTCTAAATAGTGTGCACGCACTTACTGACAAGGCACTACATGCTGCCCAAGTTGGCATCACGTATGACTTATTTTCTCAAGTCTTTCATTTGGTGTTTTCAGGCTGGATGCGATGATGGCAGTGTCCTACTGTTCCACACTCAACTGGGTATGTTTGGGCTCCATTCCATCTGTATATGTTTACTCTTGAAAGCCTCAACAATACATGGGCCATTTCAGGCTTGATCTTGATGTTATGTTGAATTAGGTGTTTCATGATGCAAGTCTTGATTGTTTTTTGCATTTTTATACATTTTATAGCTTGTAGCAGAATAGTTTAATCATGTATCTCTGCTATAATTGCAGAGCATTTATGCTTTTGCTGAAATAATTGCTGAGAGATTGTTTTGTTAGAGAGGGTGTTTCATTTTTGTTTGCTGGTTTGATTGTCTGAAATACTTTGAAAATCTTCATCCTGCCTAAAAATAAAATCAAACACTTCTGAAAACATTAGAAGACATGTCTTAAATAAATCTGCTACATGTGACTTTGGTCCTGCGTGTGTTTTGATCAACATGACCTGCATTAGACTTTAGAGCATTCACTAAATGAGTGTTGATGATGACAAGAACTGCAGTGATTATGATGATGACGACGACGACGACGACGATGATGATGATGATGATGATGATGATGATAGCAATGATGGTGATGATGGCGACATATGTTACAGAGAAGGCCATCTTTTCCTGGCCTCCTGCCAGCCCGGGGCGGTCAGTGCAGTGTGTGCGGTGGTCCACCTCTAGGCCTGCCGTCTTCTTTGTGCTGGACAGCTCCTCCACCGTCATCGTCTTCGACCTGGTGGAGGCAGAAATGTTGGCAGTCAAGAACGACCGCATCAAGTCTGGAAAGTGAGTTCCATCCCTTTAAAAGGGCATGTGTGTTTACTATTGAGTCATACAGTTTGTTGGTGTATTGTGAACTGTTGAAAAAAGTAGTCATGAGAAAGCTAAAGATTTATATTTCTTAATTTGTCACAATCTGACATCTTTCGTGAATTACGTTCGTTTTTGACTCACATGCGAAGCAAAAGTGAGTCTATGTACTCACCCGTGTCGTCCGTCCGGGCGTCCGAGCGTCCGGGCGTCCGAAAGAAACTTTAACGTTGGATTTTTCTCTGAGACTATTAAGTCTATCAACACTCAATTTGGCATGATGGTGTATGATGACAAGGCGTCAAAAAACATACATAGTGACTTGACCTTGCTTCAAGGTCAAGGTCGCAGGGGCAGTAAATGTTGTCTAAAAAAAGCCATTTTTCACATTTTTGACTCACATGCGAAGCAAAAGTTAGTCTATGTACTGAGCCGTGTCGTCCGTCCGTCCGTCCGGGCGTCCGTCCGTCCGGGCGTAAAAAACTTAAACGTTGGATTTTTCTCGGAGACTATTAAGTCTATCAACACCAAATGTGGCATGATGGTGTATGATGACAAGGCCTCAAAAAACATACATAGTGACTTGACCTTGCTTCAAGGTCAAGGTCACAGGAGCCATAAATGTGGTCTCAAAAACAGTCATTTTTCACATTTTCCCAATTTTCTCCCATGTTATTGAGAATGGCGACCTTAGCTACAAGTGGTATATAGGTCAAAGCAAGCCCTATCTTTTAATACCAGTTTGGTTGACCTTGCTTCAAGGTCAAGGTCACAGGAGCTCTTCAAAGTTGGATTGTATACATATTTTGAAGTGACCTTGACCCTGAACTATGGAAGATAACTGTTTCAAACTTAATAATTATGTGGGGCACATGTTATACTTTCATCATGAGACACATTTGTTTACATATCATCAAGGTCAAGGTCACTTTGACCCTTATGAAATGTGACCAAAATGGGGTAGTGAACCACTAAAAGTGACTATATCTCATGGTAGAAAGTGCCAATAAGCACCATTGTGCTTCCTATGTCTTGAATTAACAGCTTTGTGTTGCATGACCTTGGATGACCTTGACCTTGGGTCAAGGTCACATGTATTTTGGTAGGAAAAATGTGTAAAGCATTTCTTTGTGTATGATGTCATTGGTAGGTTTAGTTGTTTGACCTTGACCTTGAAGGTCAAGGTCATATAAAGGTCAAGGTCAAGCATGTGAGTTGTATGGGCTTTGCCCTTCTTGTCCCAATTTTCTCTGAAGTTTTTGAGATTGGATACCTGACTTATATATGGTGTATAGGGCAAAATAATCCCTATCTTTTGATACCAGTTTGATTGACCTTGCTTCAAGGTCAAGGTCACAGAAGCTCTTTAAAGTTGGATTGTATACATATTTTGAAGTGACCATGACCCTGAACTATGGAAGACAACTCTTTCAAACTTCATAACATTGTAGTACACATGTTATACTTTCATACTAGGTCATTCGTGTCATCCGTCCGAGCGTCCGGGCATCTGTCCGGGCATTTGTCCGGGCGTCGGGGCGTCCTTTAATCCGTAAAAAACTTTAACGTTGGATTTTTCTCGGAGACTATTAAGTCTATCAACACCCAATTTGGCATGATGGTGTATGATGACAAGGCGTCAAAAAACCTACATAGTGACTTGTCCTTGCTTCAAGGTCAAGGTCGCAGGGGCCATAAATGTTGTATTAAAAAACAGTCATTTTTCACATTTTCTCAATTTTCTCTGAATTTTTTTAGATTGGATACCTGACCTATATATGGTATATAGGGCAAAGTAATCCCTATCTTTTGATACCAGTTTGGTTGACCTTGCTTCAAGTCACAGGAGCTCTTCAAAGTTGGATTGTATACATATTTTGAAGTGACCTTGACCCTGAACTGTGGAAAATAACTGTTTCAAACTTAATAATTATGTGAGGCACATGTTATACTTTCATCATGAGACACATTTGGTCACATATCATCAAGGTCAAGGTCACTTTGACCCTAATGAAAGTGACCAAAATGGGGTAGTGAACCACTAAAAGTGACCATATCTCATGGTAGAAAGTGCCAATAAGCACCATTGTGCTTCCTATGTCTTGAATTAACAGCTTTGTGTTGCATGACCTTGGATGACCTTGACCTTGGGTCAAGGTCACATATATTTTGGTAGGAAAAATGTGTAAAGCATTTCTTAGTGTATGATGTCATTGCTAGGTTCAGTTGTTTGACCTTGACCTTGAAGGTCACCTGAATGTCAAGGTCATATAAAGGTCAAGGTCAAGCATGTGAGTCGTATGGGCTTTGCCCTTCTTGTTTCTCTCTGTTTCTCGCATTTTATGTGTACATGATGGAATGAATGGTGGTCTTTGTCTTTGTGTATGTACGTACTCATGTTTGTGAAACTGATTTTGTCACACCTCAAATGTTTACTCAATGGATACTTTTCTCTGTGATTGCAGAGTCATCTCCATAGCACTGACCCCTGACCTGAGAAAGGCGGATGTGGGCTCCAACCCCCATCCACCACAACTGGTGAGTGCAGCAGCTGCTGGGTGTGGTCACATGACAGTAAACCTGGTAGAGCCCCAGTGCTTCTGTGCAGCAGCTTTTGTGGCAACAGTCTTCTTGTCTGAAACTTTTTTCCCCTGACAACCAATAACTATTTATTCAAATTCGCCTTACATGAAAATACAACAGAATACACACAGAACTGTACCAAGACAGTCCATCTTACAAGTAGCGTTGATGTGCAAGAGAGTTTCGGCAAGGATGTAACTGTCATTGATTTGACTCTTTAAGAAATTGTTTAGCAACCATTTTTACAAATACGAAAATAGACACACAAACAGATGGTGGTACTGCAACACACTCGCACACTCACATGTGTTGCGGATCTTTCTTGCGGCCTGGTTTCCCCACTGTTCAAGACAGTGGTACGTCGTATGTCAAGTGAGACGCAGGGGCGAGGACGATTTTCCAATCTTTATTCGCAGCTGATACAAGCGCTCAGTAACCCAGATGGAATGGGGTCTGAGCTCACCCAGATGGAAATGGGGCCCTTCTTCTAAGCAGGCATCGCAGCCTCTATTTATTAGGACAGAAACAAAGCGGGAGGGGCTTTCAGACAAAGGCTGGAAGAGAGAATTCTAGGACTGTGGGAGCTTGCTGACACAGGGCAGCGCTGGACAGAGGCAGCAGCGATAACATCTCGTCAGAGCACAGAGCGATTACAGGACCGGACAGCAGCGATAGCAACCTGTCAGAGCACAGACTAATGTTCACTCTGCCTCTGGTGGTGATGGAGACAGCAGCTGGGATAAATAAACATCTCCCACAATCTCACGGCTGGGAGAGACATGCACTAATTAAACAAATCTAAGCAACCACAGAAATATTCACAACACTACTCCCTCCTTAAAACTATTCGGTCCCTGAATAGTTACCAAAACAAATACCACAATTACTAGAATCTCTAAAATCCTGTTCTAACAAAACCAACAACAGGGCCAGACCAAAACGAGTACAATAACAATTTTTCGATTCAAAACTATGGACAATCAATATGGAACGATTTAACGTTTAACACGACCACCAATGTCCATCAAATATCTAGCTGAGGGCACCCAACAGGGTCAGCGAACGTTCAGTCGCTAAACGCTGTGGATCTCAGAGCCCTATACACACGTGTCAGGTGACTCACATGGAAAATCAGGAGAACACACTAGCGGCATATCACTCGATAAGGCACAGGGAGGAAGGAGCACGAATTCTTGATACAAAAAGTGATGCACAACCTTACTCAAATCTTTTACATGACACGTATTAGTTATTCTATGCCAGAATAACACAACACACCATTGATGACGCCATCAACTAACAAAGCTATTAATTATAAATACATAAAACTGAATCTACACAGTGAACCGGTACCAAAATCTCCTAATGAGTGGACTCTGGACATTTCCTATCAGCGTACTAGTGCTGCCTACCCCGGATGGGTAGGATCTGGACACCTCTACACAGCACACCATGGCTGTTGACCCACACTAAGTCTCACCTGGACGTCTACCCTCAGCACACCTGTGCTACCGGCCTCCTCTGGGCCTCTCCAGACGTCCCTCTTCAGTACACACAGTACTGGAGACTTCTAAAACGGGTCAAATCCAGACATCCTTCCGCAGCATCTACGCTATAGACCTCACATTAGGTAAAATCCAGATCTCTCCTGAACTCATAAATGCAATATAATGGCACCGCGAACACATACTACATCAAGATCTATTACTAAATAAAAAATCAAACTGCTCCATTCCTTACCTCCCTGGCAGCACATCATTCAGTCTCCTGACTCCGCAATAGTTCCTGTGCAATAGCATTTAGGTAATGCCATCAGTCCATACGAAGGTGACACAATTGCTATGGAAACGTTCTTGTAGCATCAAGTCTCGATCTCTCCTCGTTCCTGTTGCCGACGAATCCCACGGCGCCATCTTCGCCCTGGAGGAAGCCCACGCGGTCGGGTCGTCGTCCTCCACCGGCGAAGCAGGTACCGGCCGCCCTCTCGCGTCCCTCTGCCGGGTCTTGTAGCGGCGAATCCTCCGCACCTCAGCGGAGTAAGGCAGACGCGATGACAGTCCAAGGTTGTCCGATCTCCTTGCAGACTCACGTTTTCGAGGACGTAGACCGCTGGGGGAGTTGCATCTCTTGTTGACTTCTACACCAGACCGCTCCTGAGCGCTGATAATGCCATCTTCTGTGCCACTACGTCCAGCTGTCCTGTCCGCGACGACAACTCCGACTCTCTTGCGGTGTTGCCAGTTACCCTCTCCAGGGGCATACCCACATGGTCGCACAGGCCTACAGCTGCTCCTCTGGCACTCTTCACTGGCAATATCCTCCATGGCTCCACAGTCTTCTTCTATTGGCAGTTCTTTTCGCAGCCGCTGGTGCTCCTGCTCCGGACTAGTGACACGCTCCTCGACTTCTGCTATCTGGTGGGTCACTTTCTCTCCTACTAGACTCTGGAGTTGGCGGTTCGTTTGCTGCCAGAGCTGAAGCAGACGGTCCTCTCTCTCCTCTTGCCGTTTTCTTTCTTCTTCTCTCTCCTGGCGCAGGCGTTCTTCTTTCTCTTCTTTCTCCTGGCGCAGGCGTTCTTCTTTCTCTTCTTTCTCCTGGCGCAGGCGTTCTTCTTGCTCTTCTTGCCTCTTCCTGTCGTTCTCTCTCTCCTGCTGCATTTGCCTCAGCATGGCGATGATGTCAGCTGTCGTCGTTTCCTCAGCCATTTTCCTGCTCCTAAGATTGTAGAACATACGACATAGATCCCACTTCTGACACCAATTGTTGCGGATCTTTCGTGCGGCCTGGTTTCCCCACTGTTCAAGACAGTGGTACGTCGTAAGTCAAGTGAGACGCAGGGGCGAGGACGATTTTCCAATCTTTATTCGCAGCTGATACAAGCGCTCAGTAACCCAGATGGAATGGGGTCTGTGCGCTCACCCAGATGGAAATGGGGCACTTCTCTAAGCAGGCATCGCAGCCTCTATTTATTAGGACAGAAACAAAGCGGGAGGGGCTTTCAGACAAAGGCTGGAAGAGAGAATTCTAGGACTGTGGGAGCTTGCTGACACAGGGCAGCGCTGGACAGAGGCAGCAGCGATAACATCTCGTCAGAGCACAGAGCGATTACAGGACCGGACAGCAGCGATAGCAACCTGTCAGAGCACAGACTAATGTTCACTCTGCCTCTGGTGGTGATGGAGACAGCAGCTGGGATAAATAAACATCTCCCACAATCTCACGGCTGGGAGAGACATGCACTAATTAAACAAATCTAAGCAACCACAGAAATATTCACAACACATGCACGTGCACGTACATGTACAAACACACATTCACACACATGCACACTCACGCACACATTCACACACACACACACACACACACACACACATTTACACACACACACACACACACACACACACATACACACACACACACACACACACACATTCACACACACATTCTTACACACACACGCACACATTCTTACACACACACATTCACACACATGCACACACCCATGCACGTACATGCACAGACACACATTCACACACATGCACACATTCACATACACACACACACACACACATTCACACACACACATTCTTACAAACACACACATTCACACACACACACACACGCATTCACACACACTGATGCACACACACACTGATCTGTGCAATTTTTGGAACTGAGAGTCTAAACTATTTTCACAAATCTCTGTTGTGTTTTCAGTTTCTGTCTCTGGAGAATGGCACCACGGAGATTCACACCATCAGCAAGCAGTACACAGAGCCCCATCCCCTGGAGCTGGAGTTCCTGCAGAACTACATGGACAGGTTTTGATGCTGGCAGTCCTACTGTTCCCTGTCCATTTGCGTCTGCATCAAGTTGGAAGTGGACTAGCTTCACTGCAGAATTTGCCTATGGCGTTATTGTTGTTGTGCAGAAGTTTGGTGTGAGCTCTCTGCTCAACAAGACACCCGTCCCAGTCTCTTGACAAAGTTATTTTCAGCAGCTGGACTGTGATTCCATCCTGCCTTGTCCAAACCTGATGTTGATGATGATTTATTTCAGTTGTGGTCACAGATTTACAGGGTTTTCATTTCCACTGAGCTGAGGTTGACGTCCAATGTTATCTTTCTGTCTTTCAGTCATGTTGTGTCAGGCGTTGTATTGTGATAAATATTAAGTAATTGTTGGCTCATAATAAAATTTGGTTGTGTACATGTGGAGTGCAGAGGGAAACCACAATGAAACTGGCCCAAATTCAGAAATTTGACCAGCAAACTTTTCTCCAACTGTGATATTAACGTGTTTGTGCATGAGATTCAGAGTGACAACATCAAACATGGTGATGGGAAATGTATTTGATCTTTTTTTCTTCTTGTTTAGTTGAACCTTTTTGGTGTCTTTGTGTATATGCATTGCAACAGCTACTTTAAAAGTTTTAAAAAATCAATTCAATTTTGACTTAACACAGAAATCCACTGGACTTTATGCAAAGTCACTCCGACTGAAATTGTATTTGCTGGAATGTTTTGTTAATGAAGTGAGCCTATGTGTGATTTGTGTGATAAATGAGACAAATTTTCCGACCACTGTTATGCTAATTCTGTTGATAGGGTTACTCTGCATGAACCATGCTTGTCTAGTCTGCATGGCTCCCTCACGTTGTACTTCTAGAACAGTCTACTTGTGCCATTGTAAGTTCTTTGTAGGATGATTTTAACTTTAGGGTGTGTATGTGTGTGTGTGTGAGTGTGTGTATGTGTGTGTATGTGTGTGTGTGTCTGTGTGTGTGTGTATATTTTGTGAGAGAGGACTTCTCTGTTCTTCAAACAGGCTTTAAGATTTCAATCTCATTCTTTTCATTGCCTGTGCTGTGAAGAAACAAGATGCCCTCGACTTACATAACACAGATACTTTTCTCCCTTTGGGGGTGACATAATGATAATTTTGTAAAAACATAACTTGAATATTTGTCTTTCTTTGGGTGAGACATACTAATTTTAAAAAAGAGTCCAGAACAAATATAGCAAATTTTCAGTTTATTGAAAACCTTAAAACAGGTTGGCGAGACACTGGAATTTAAATAGTGAAGTAGTATCTCAGATGTGAGGATGTGTATTCCTTTGGTCAAAATATCTTTTAGCATGCATTGAGCATTGGCAGATGTTTGTAGAAGTAAATGAGTCTGTAACATGTTGCAGCATTGCATTGGCTTACAGGCACAGCTGTCACGGATGTACTATGAAAGAAAATATTCATGAAGCTGACAAGTTTGCTTTTGGTCAACTGAATGCGAAGCATTCATTTTATATTTCTAGTTTGATGGAGAACTAGCCCCAATTTGCTGCTGTGCTTGTTTGACTTATTTTCCTAAGTGTGAATAATCGCACGCAACTGACAGGGATGCACTTCACTAGAAATCGCATACGAATGGTGACTTATTCATTGGTAGTCTCCAGTAATTGTGATATGTATAGCTTTATTTATTTACATACTTAAGTCATATTGAATTTGAGTATTGTTGTGTTATATCACTTAAAATGACCTAAGAAGATGTTATCATAATTTTATGTAAAGAAAAGGACATGATGTATCCACTTACTACTTTAATGAGATTTGAATCAGATTTCTGCATTCTGGTTTCCCTTTATCTCTTGGTTCTCAGTGGGTTCTTTCTTGGCAAGATGTGCCATTCGCAGGCATGCAGTCCCATCCTTAAAACTTTCCTTCTCATGTCATAGTAAGAATAAAGCAAAAAATATGGCATATTCCTTAATAAATGTCAGTGTGCCATGGGTTTTATAATCTAGGCTCAACCATCTTGTGTCGTCTTTGAAAAATGCAAGTTTTTTCATTGCATTCAGTTTAGGCTGTGGTGAGATTTGTATTTTCTAGGTCGAGGATATTTGTGTTGCTGTGATGGAATGATTTCTTGTTTCTTTCATTTGAAGAGCTCTTCTCTCTGGTGTTACTGTGTAGGCATATGGGTGGTTGTCTCTGTACTTGGAGTAGAGCCAATGAGAATCTGTGCCGTTTGCAGTCTCCGTCCAGATTTTGCACTGTCCTTGACCACAGAGGCTTTGGGGAGCCGGTCTCCAGGCTTTGCCGAGGGACCGCACATTTGCTTCAGATGATCAGAAGTTGTATTATTGGAATGTGGGCGATTTAGATTCTGAACCCTAGAGGAAGTTGCGTGTGCTCTTGACTCTATTCTCCCTCCCATTCATAGGATCTGATGGAACAGCAAGAAATAAATATTTTATTCAACTGGATTTATCTCCTTTGGTAATTTGACTGTAAAAGTGCTACAGGGCTGAAATTTTGACCAGATATCTCATTCAGCAGTTGCGCTGGCTGCTAGAACAGGCATCCAATCCATCGAGCCCCACTCCAGGTAGAAACTTCAACAGTTCCCAACAGGAAAGTTCACATCAGTTTAGCCAAAGCAACAACCTAACAGGCACTTCGCCCAAATCAGAACACTTCAACCTTTCGACGAATAGGTACAAAAATGGCAGCCTTCAAGCAGTATTACTGTGGTAGATTTCAGTGATGCGGAAACAGCAGACACATGCAAACGGGCAGTAAAAGCAACCAGGTTTTTTGTTCTCGCTGCAATTCATTTATTAGCATTCCGTTGCAAGCAAGACAGCACTGTTCATCCACAAACAAAAGTGAAGACTTGTTCACTCAATCCATACACGTCGAACATCTCCAGAGTTGAGCAGCTAGCCTCAGATAATAAAGAAAACACTACATCAGACTTCACTTGGTTGGACAGTGAATACTCCAGACATTTCCTCTGTAGAGTAGCCAGTCACCTGTTCCAAACTCCATCCCTACAACCACAAGATTTCATTCCTCCTTCATTAAGTCTGACAAATTCTTTGTGATGCCAGAGGTGCAGCACAGTTACAGGCCGCAGGTGACTACAAGTACGAGCACTACGACTACAATATGTGAAACTGGTTGACAGGTCAAAATACTGTGTCCAAAGAGGATACTGATGCACTTCACACAGGTGGCACTGACAAACTCTCAAATGAAAGTCTGAGCAAAGGATGTGTTTCATAAATATAGACACAGCATCATACACATCTTTGCAAAGCAGTCTTCCAAATACATGTCAACAGGATGAAAACAAAAAGGGACTTGTTTTCAAAGGTGTGCAGTGGCCTTGATCAGGGAAAGCACAAACAGGATACAAAAGCGCCGAGCATGCACTTGCTTCCATTCTGACAAAACATAGTATCACAGTGTTCCAAAACATGGCTCTCAAATTGCAAGTTAACATCTCAACAAAAACGACATGGGTGTGGTTTGTTGAGATAGGAACAGCAGAGGCAATGCTAAATCCAGCTAAGGGTATGTCTGGGTACTCAGACAAGAACGAAGAAGATGGGAGAAATTGCAAGAAGATTCCATCTCTTCTGCATCTATCCACACAAACAGCTGTAAAGAACACCATTCCAGTACTTTCTTCAGTCCCTGGGCCCCGTGTCTACATCAGGAAAGTGTGCTCTACAAGTGGAGCATTCTTTCTTGACAGCAAGACTTCTAGATATAGAATACGAGCTCATCTCTTGCTACACTGTGTTCATTCAAACAGGCTGAAGGTATTTGATGCTACAGAAAACTACCGGCAAGTCAACTACACCTAGTTACTAAAAACCACGTTTTTATCTGCCACTCTCAGTCAAAATGAAAAATAGATCATTTGAGAGATATATCCTCTCTTGAGAGGCAATTTGGGTGGCTCCTCTAAATCTTCCATTCCTTGTTTTTTTCATGGACAGAATATTACATACAGTTCACTAGAATTACATCTGTCAACCAAAAATCTTGACACATCAGTCATATCCATCCAAGACATTGTGTAGCATGAATCCTCCTCACTAAAAACTAAAGAGAAATAAAATGAAAGTTCATTCAGCCGCCATCTATCGCTCATCCCTCACAAGGACAGAAGTGCCAGGGTGAGGTGCTACAAGAAAGTCTGTTTACAGGTTTGCAAGACACAAGTGGCACACACATCCTTCTCCACTGTCCCTGCCCCTCAACGGGACGCACAAAGCATGATGCTCCATAATGTGGCTGTGCGCAGGTGGCAGCCCACAGCGGCCTCTGAAAGGGGGCAGGTAAGCTCTCCCCCTAGGGTTTCTTGTCGGAGCCATTGACAACCATCTGGTGGACGCTGAAGCATTGCAGCCCCACACCTAGAAGTCCCATCACACAAGCAGTCCGAAACAACCTGGTGTCTGACTTGCTGCCAGTCTGAAAGACAAGTTGCCAAAGTCAGCTTGATCATTGATGACCAGCAAACGTTCACAGGGTCAGGATGATACAGGAATAAAATGAGAAAAATACTAAAGGGAAAACTCTGTATTCTAAACATTTGAAAGGAATTTCAACGTAACTATTAAAAAACAAAAGAACTAAAGGTCAGCAGAGGGTTATCCATGTCATATTTCTCAAGGGCAGAAGGTTATAATATGATTAAATGACTATCAACTCTCGTACATCAAACCATACAAACAAAGCAAGAGACAAAATCTGTACACGAGTGATCGTGCATGGAAAAACCAGGCTTAAGTATATATTAAAAAGAGACAAAATCAGATTTTCAACCACAAAATAAGAGTTCTAAATACAAATTCCAGAGAAACTGCATGTCTAATGCACATGAAATTACATTTTAGACTACAGAATATGTAGCATAGCATCCAGATGACTTTGAATGACATTTGCTCAACTAGTGAACCTGTGACCTCAGCCTTGTCATGCACAATCATGTTTCTGTGAAGGTAGTCTGCCCACAAGGGCACATCTTTGGTATGGGAATCCATATATTATCTTTCACTGGTACTGACAGACACTATGGCTTGCCTGGGAAACTTGTCACATGGCATTTGCACCAGACAGAACAAACCAACCACAGTTCCTTCATCCTGCATCTCGCCTATCACAAACATGCTTACTCAGAATTTACAAATATCTACTGTAACTGGACATCCAACAGAGTGGGTACAATAAAACACAGTACACTTGTGGCTTATGAATATCAAGCCTGTCAGATGCATAGTGTGTCCAGATTCACTTTTTTCAAATAAGTGGCATACTTCTGATTTGGCCATCATACAGAGTGAAAAAGCTGAACACAGATCAGGGGACATAGAAAAAAAATCCAACTAAAAGAACTACTCAACAACCTGCTCCAACCACCAGAAGAAAAATTTGCCGAGCTGGAGAGAAACCCACAGAATCATGCAAAATCTCCAATTACCAACAGCATGCAAGCCCTTATCACAGGATGTCATTCTAATTTTCTATCAAAGTCCAAAAACTGATTCAGCTCTTGCTTATTTTGTCAATTAGAGGGCTGAATTCCTTGACTAGTGACATGTAACATCATGATCATCAACTTCTTCCTCTGCCTTATCTTCTTCCTCTCAAAACTTCATCTTCAGCATGATTGCAAAGCACCATCATTATCCATTCCATGCTTATTTGGGTTGTGTCCTTTCATGCCAGCCCAGGCAAAAAAACATGTATGCACCTGAAGGTATTAATACTATAGTCTGGATCTGTCAGGTGTGTAACTAACTGACTATGCGTTCAAGCTCCTGGGAACAACTGAACCAGACAGAGCAGCAAGGGTCGGTGAACATTCCACCTGACTGACAGGAGTGGCTTGGCGACATCAGCTTGCTTCTTAAACCTCTTGATATTTTGATAATGCAGAGATAGCAAGGTTTACCCAGCAGCTCTCTGAGTCAGTCAGAGCAGTGTGAGCTTGTTCCTTCCAGTCAAAGCCAGTTCAGGATGGTTTATCAAGATAACTGAATTCTATTTGAAGTTCCCATAATGATCAACAATTTGTGTGAGAACTAATATGAGTGACCTACTCTGGCAAAAGATACATGATAAAGTAGCTGGAGTAAAGTTTCTAACTTGATTTTTGTTAAAATGGACTTTAAAGTATTTCTTGCTTCTGGGACCATTTTTCTGGAACCTCCAAGAGTTTTGTAGATAATTTCAGCCTAAAAACTGGTTTAGTGTGGTCTGAAAGGCACCAGTTCTATGGAGTGGAATCAAACTGAATCTACCATAGCATCATAACTGGTATACTACATAATTCTGAAATTGTTAGTCTTTCTTAAGCTTGCTCTGCCCTCTCACATTTAATCCTGCTGTAAACTATCTTTGTAAAACACATTTAACCCCCATGACTAAGGACTATATACACTCACTACCTCTGTCATCTTCAATGGCTGTTTCCTCAAATCAACTGATTTGTTGGTTGTTAACTATAGTCGGTTCTAACTTCATTTTGAATCATCTGATATTGATCATTCTTGCACCATTATAAAGCACTAGTTATATAGTTTTTCATGATACAAGTTACTCAAAATTTTCAAATTGAACTTTATGCACCTTCTGCAGGAGCAGGCAACAAATTTACTTGCCTGTGCACCTGTACTTCACCACATCATCACAGTGTATCTACAGACAAAACACTATGGAGCTCCAAATATTCTGAAGAAAAGTTAAGGCATAAGAAAGTTGTCACAAATGTACCAGAAATGTGCTAGTGACATTCTCAAATCCACATGGCAATGCTGACTAACCTGTTGAACTCTCTTGGAAGGGTTGATGGTGAATCGAATTGTTGTAGAGGCAGATCGCCTCACTGTTCGTACCAGGTTGATCATCTTGAAGGCTCAGGCGTTCCAAGTGCTGGAAATAAAAAGGGTCGGATCCAACCTTTGACTATCTCAAAGCTATTACAAATACTTTCTCCTCTATTCAACACTGCACCAGAGGAAAGCTGTGGGTTCTGTTAATACCTGTCTTGGTCCAAGTCCAACATAATTCAGATGATTCTTAAGTTATTGAGCAGCATGAGGCAATATTGGACACGTTATTAATGCATAATGCATGACTTAACATTTCAATCTGCACAACAACCATGCCTAGAGCTTAAAGAGATCTCCGTGATAATCGGAGATGCACTAATTACTAATAATTTCTTCCCGGGCTGTTGAAATTTGAATAAGCACTACAAAATTTCAAATCTCTGCACAGATTGTAAGTTTGAGTAAAAATATGAGGATGTTTCTGAGAGCAGCGAAACAGTGTATCTCAACGAACAAAGCATGAGCCACTGGACCATGTCTGCTTACCTGTCAAACTCTCCCACAGACTGATACTGATAGTGATAGCAACGTCAGATCGTAACTAAGTGCGTAGAGCGCTAAAGGCGCGCACGGTGACTCTTTACGGACCAAACAATGTCCGTCCTTGGATAATTAGGTAATCGCGTCAGTGAGTACTCATGCCTAGCAGTAACAGGAATTAATTACACAAGAGGTCAATCCTTTTGGCAGCTCGACCGAACTCCGCAATGTCCAGCTGTACGAACTGGCATGGCGGGCGACAGCTCACGGACTACAGTCACGTTTGACGGCATTCTGTGAACCCGAGTCGCTGGCAGACGAAGTCTCTAGACGTCTAGTGGACTAGAATGGTTTGACGGCTGACGAGTACTTTAAATACAGAGGATCGATAGAATATACGCAGCAATAAAGGGAGAAAAGTAAGCCTCACAGTTTGATCACACTAAATTCTTCATCAAAGAAGACGGAGAGCTTCAGCGTAGCACGTTCTTTCCACATGATCGGAAGGTCATCCAACATCAGGGACCCACCTTCAATTTCAAACTAAATAATGAACGCAAAATAAATGTCGATCTCGGTTTTCTCAAGTTCTACACACACTCAATGGACGTAAATAATACCTTGAGAAGTAGAGAACGAAACCGATGATCCTTACCTTAGTTTTTTCTTTCTTTCCCGAGGGCCCTCTACTTCTGTACTGTTAACATGCCGATTAAGTAAGCCGAACGCGATGACCTTCCGCGCACATGTACCGCCACGGTGCATTTCCATCCGGAAATTTCAGAATTTTAAGTTGATAATCTTTGTGATATTATTTAGTTATATAAACCAATTTATCTTTTAATATCAAATTTAATAACTGTGAAGTATTCATATATAAAAATATGGACACTTCAGATGGCATCGGAAGTAGCCGAAGTTCGTCGGCAGAGTTGGCGGTATTTTTCGTTGTCTGTTGCGACGAGGTTTCCCTTGCTGACAACAATAAAGCACCGAACGCATCGTTTTTGGTGAGGCATCTACAGTTCACTACTGCCGACCTGCCAGTCGGAGACATGCATTCTTTACTATATCTAGATACTTTCGGTAGTCTTGACACTTTGACAGACATAAATGCAGCGAAACATTCATGATTGAAAAGGACTTCTGCTAGTGCTGTGTAACTGTGTTGGTCAGTAATCGGTGAATAACTATCATCTCGCGATCCTTGCAGATTCTTCTTATAGTTAAATGTTGCTTGTTCGTACACGTTTCTCTGCTTTACACATTCAATGTAGGTTATTCTGCTCGCACAGTCACATGCAAAGCCATGAGATGTAGATTGTTTTAGCCTGGCTAAAGTGGAGAAAAAAATATGAGCTCACGGGGATTAACCTCGATCACCGGCATGGTTTGGCGATACTTGCCAAGTAGATGGGATAATGTCGACCTAGTCACGGACCAGCGAGTCTGATGGCCCTTACGACTGTCGCCCTCGGCCATGTAAATTATTATAGGCTAGATGAGGATCCCAAGCAAGCTCGTGCACTCTCATCAGCTAGTGGCTTTGTTATGATAATATTAGTCGACTAAAGGTTCACCCGCATGAAAGGAGTGAGTCTGCTGTGCGACGTTCTCTTTGCACTGAGCATTGTCCTATGCTGGAAAGCATGAGTAGAAACCTGTGGCACAACAACTTAACTTAATTGTATAAAATGCCTCGAACATTCTCTTAGTCGACTCACTGCAGGCCTATCAAGGCGCTGGTTTGAAGTAATCCCCCCCCCCCCCCCCCCCCCCCCCCCCCCCCCCCCCCGGCCTCCTCCGCCTCCTCCGCCTCCTCCACCTCCTCATGTCCATGTTCATCTCGTTTGACTTTGAGTAAGCAAATGATCGTCGAGTACAGTGTGGTTATTTTTGTGAAGATCTAGTGCCCACATTGATAAAGGCTTGATAACTTCTTGAAATGGAAATTGTATGTGTAGTAAGAAGACAGACAAAGTCCACCCTTCAAAAGGTAACGAAGCAACGTTGTTCATATTCTTGTATACTATGGATTGCACTTGGTTATCTTGATTGAACGTTTCTTTTTCCCCTTAGAAAAAATCCAAAATGCTAGAATCTTAAGACAATTTGTAAGCCTGAACTCATTTAGCAGTGATTCATAAGCTAGATGCAAACTCTGGATGATATGTAGGATTTTAAGGTGTGATGAAATAGTCCACGAGGCTCTAGAAACTGTTATAGCGATGTACAGGGTGAAAAATGCTATGTACTGAAACAGTCCGGTGTTTGCATACATCAGCAGCTGCCAGTGAGAATTTGGAAGAAGGGAGGTAACTCCTGGCACCTTGTTTACCAAAAACTGCACATGGGCCATTCCATCGCTCTTGTGTCACATTTACTAATAACTAAGGTGGATAAAAAAAATGTTGACGTCCCCTGATGACAACATTACAAAGGGAAATCTTGCAAATAATATTTTAATGGGAATCTGTTTATTTCTAGTTTGACATCCTGTGGCCATGGATGTATAGACCTATATCAGTTGTGATAAACTGATAATAATTAACACCTATCTTTATCATGTTTTCTTTTATTTTGACTGCAGGATATGTTAGAAATTGATAGCAAATGTAAATGCAGGTCCACAGGAAGAGTAGGCTATACACCCTGTGTATTCTGTATGATGCAGTGTGGACTTCACTTGATTTGCTGTGGTACTCTGGAAGTGGCCAAACATCGTCAAGTTAAGTTTTTTTTTAAAGACACCCATGCTGGTAGCAGATCAGTATAGTACTGAATAGCTTTACTGCTGTGCTTAGTGCATGTCAGAAAAATAATAAGATAGCTTAGTTTCAAATCCTTCTGAACATTTTTCTGCTGTTCAAACCCTAGGTGTTGCTGCCAGCAAGTTTCATTCCATCACTTCAACTTACTGCCCCACCATGGCTTCTGAAAGTGGGTAAGTTAATCAACATTTTCTTTGCTTTTTACATTTTAAAAAAGATTTGTTTTATATTACAAGAGTGTGACTGAAGGTGTGAAACAGTAGCTGTGTGCCAGGTTGCCATTAGGTACCCAAGTCATTGAATTCTATGCTCTTCTGAATAGCAAGGTTACTTGGCTACATGAAAGGATTTTGTATGCATTGTATCATGTATGTGATGAGTATTTTGTGTTTCCTATTGACCTACACATTAATTTGTTGTGTGTGACTGTAAAACTTATCAGTTTTGCTTTGTAGCAAATGTCCTCCAGCAACAAACTTGTCATTTTTCACAGATGGTAACTTGTCTGGAATACTTGGAGCAAGTTGCCTTATTTTTCAAATTCCAATTTGTCTTTTGAAGTTCTGCAGAAGAAATTTTGTTTTGAAGACATGGTTCCAACTGTTGGTGCAAATGCCTGGCATTTGTTTGTAGATTGTTTACTAATGGTGAGTGAAAGTAGACTGATCAGAATGATTAAATAAACTGGCCTGTACAGGTAATCAGACTGATACTGTATGACTGAGTGAGTGTACCACCTGCCATATGGATACAGTGTGTGTGTGTGTTGATGTGTGTATGTGTGTGTGTTTGTGTGTGTGTGTGTGTGTGTGTGTGTGTGTGTGTGTGTGTGTGTGTTTGTATGTGTGTGTGTGTGTGTGTGTGTTGTGTGTGTGTGTGTGTGTGTGTGTGTGTGTGTGTGTGTGTGTGTGTGTGTGTGTGTGTGTGTGTGTGTGTGTGTGTTGTGTGTGTGTGTGTGTGTTTGTGTGTGTGTGTGTGTGTGTGTGTGTGTGTGTGTGTGTATGTGTGTGTGTGTGTGTGTGTGTGTGTGTGTGTGTGTGTGTTGTGTGTGTGTGTGTGTGTGTGTGTGTGTGTGTGTGTGTGTGTGTGTTTTGCTCATGAATTTGAAAGAACTTTCATGTAAGTCCCAGGCATGTACTTCACAACTAAAATGAAATAACATGTCTCACCTGCAAATTTTCTCAAGAGGGTGAGATTTTGAGAGAGAAAGATAGATAGAGAGAGAGAGAGAGAGAGAGAGAGAGAGAGAGAGAGAGAGAGAGAGAGAGAGAGAGAGAGAGAGAGAGAGAGAGAGAGAGACAAACCCACCCTAAATCAAACATAGCAAAAGCAAACTAGTAATAGCAGAAATGTTATTTTTGTCATCTTGTCAAAGCCTGTAACATTTCTATCCTGACTTCATAGTTCATCAATTAAAGTGATTTGTATAATCTCATGGAGATTGAAAAATTTACAAGTGTGTGCATCCAGTCTACATGTAGTATGGTTGTGATTGCATGGATAAGCTTTCTGTGCTGACACTTACAGTGGCTGCAGATGTAGTCACTTCTTCCTCTAGGCCACACAGTGCAAACAAAAGATTAGGGAAGATTTCCATTGCTGGCATGTTAGGGAGTCTAAATACATGTGTGTGGTAACCACGCCACAAGTTGCTGTCAATGTGACTTTAAGTTTAAGGTGATTTCCTGGTGGAAGTAGCTCCCACTTTCTGCTCTACAGCACTGAGTGAGATTATCTGTAATCCAGGCGGTCTGTGATCTAGTAGGATTTATTTTTAATGGTTTTTGTTTATTTGTTTGTTTGTTTGTTTGTTTTCTGAACATTCTATGTCCAGTTCTATGAATATATTCCAAAACTGCCTAAATTGAAAATTAAACTTTAGAGGTGTTACTTAGAACACCTGGTGCTTTTTTGACAATTGACGTTTTTTCAACTGTTTGATCCAACTGGTCATTTGATGAGAACTTTTCTGTTTGGCAAATGTCCATGTTTCACTCAGGTCTGAAATTTAGAAAAAGTCCTAGACATGAAAACATCAGGGTTGTGGAAAGTTAAAGAGCAATACAGTCTCACCTTTTTAAAAGTAAATGTGTAATCTTTTCAATCAGTATTCATTTTCACACTTCCATTATGCACAGCAAGTGAAGGCTATGAATAGTAATAGAGACTTGTAAGTGAAGTACAGCACTTGACGTGTAGTGTAGTATTAGTCAGTGCTGGTGTGTGCTTTGACTGCCTTCCTTATGGAATGCTTGTATTTGTTGTTTCAGGTTTTAGGGTGTACATTGTCTTGTTTGAGTAAGTCATCATTTCATCAATTGTATTTTTCATTCTAGTGCATTCTGCCCAGTACTCAGTAGTTCAGCTTTGTTCATTTTCAATTATTTGAAGAAAAAAGAAGGCATATTTCTTTGTGCTTTGCTAGATATGTGGAATTTATAATGCTCTTTGTTGTGTAAAGCACTAACCAGACTTGAATTTTATTGTCTCTTCTTTTGTTTTTGCTTGCTTTGCTTTATGAAATAGTTGAGTGTTTGAGATGAGCTGTATTAGATTAGAAGTGTGCGTGATTGTTGTGCTGTTGATGTGATTGTATAGAAAAGAAAATTGAAGTTACAATTATTTCCCAATTTTTTCACATGTATGAGAAATATTTATGATCTCCAGGAGAGGCATGTTGAATTCTCTCTCTCTCTCTCTCTCTCTCTCTCTCTCTCTCTCTCTCTCTCTCTCTCTCTCTCTCTCTCTCTCTCTCTTTCTGTCTCTGTCTGTCTGTCTGTCTTAGTCTCTCTGACTGTTGAACCGGATGGCTGGCTGTCTCTCTCTCTGTCTCTCTCTGTCTGTCTCTCTCTGTCTGTCTGTTGTGTCTCTCTCTCTCTCTCTCTCTCTCTCTCTCTCTCTCTCTCTCTCTCTCTCTCTCTCTCTCTCTCTCTCTCTCTCTCTCTCTCTCTCATATTCTTCATATATCTTACCAACTGTTGTACATGGATTAGCTACTGTATATTTTGTGTCTTAATTATCAATGTTTTCATTTCTTTATGAGCAAGGACAATTTGTAAGAAAGGCAGAAATGCCTAAAATTTCATCCTTGATAAATAAAGAATCAATCAATCAATCAATCACTCTCTCTCTCTCTCTCTCTCTCTCTCTCTCTCTCTCTCTCTCTCTCTCTCTCTCTCTCTCTCTCTCTCTCTCTCTCTCTCTCTCTCTCCCAGTCATTAATTACATCATTACCAATAAGTTATAAGATTGTTCTGTTCCCAACTCTTCCTCCTTGAAATTTGGACGTTCTGCAATCTTATTAAGTTTGATGAATTGTTGCTTCAAAATGCATGCATGCCAAGTTGTCTTACACTGCAGTAACTCTCATGAGAATCAGTAGAAGCTCCCATTGTGGAGATCTCAGGCCATGATATGGAACAAATTTCAGTGCTGAAAAAGATGGAGAAGACAAAAAGTGCCCTGCATCAGAAAGTTGGCAATTAAAAACTTGAACACTTCATTATTGATATTAGTCCAGGAGTGTTTTGATTCCAAACTTCTCCGACTCCTTGAAGCAGCTTTTTGGAGCATGCCTATCCTGAGGTGGTGGCTTTTGGCAGTTTGCATGCCTCTGTGTCTAAAGGCAGGGAGAGTGCTGTGAAGCAGGTCAACTGCCAGGGTGTGTATGAAACCTGTCTGTACCCTTTCAGAGTGCACAGATTCTGTCTTTACTCTTTTTGGAGCAATCTAAGCATTCTTAGCCTCTTTAGGGAGCTTGCCTGGCCCCTTTGGAAGCGCGGTGCATTTCTGAAACCTTAGCAGAGTGTCTGGAGCATGTCTGGCCCATTCAAGACTGTGAGCTGAACATGCCTGGTCTATTTGAGGTAGCGTTTGGAGCATTTCTTGCCCAATAAGGTAGTGTGGAGCACTCCTGAGTCCTTTTAGGGAGTATGTTGTGCATGCCCAGCCCACCAAAGGTATTGTCCTGCCCATATAAGGTGTCGGGGGAAGGCATGCCTTGCCTTTTTGAGGTTATGCATGGAGATTTCCTGGCCCCTTTTAAGAAGTGCCGTGTGAATGGTTGATCCATCCAGGGCATTGGTCGAAGTAAGCTTTGCATGTTGCGGTCTTATGTAGAGTATATTGCTCCCATTTAAGGAAGTGTCTGGAAGGGTGCTGGCCCTGTAAGGCAGTTTGGGGAATTCTTGACGTGTGCTAGGGAGTGTGATGTGAGATCCATAGAAAGTCGGGTATGGTGCATGCTTTGCCCATTCAAGGTGTGCATACAAAATGTGACTGGCTAGTTTTAGAGACATGCACCTTGACCAATGATTTGACAAGAAGAAGGGAAACACCAATATCAAAGAAGCTCTTGTGTAATATTCAAAGCATTCTGGTCCCCAAAGAGTAGGTGTTTCTTGTGTAGTGCATTTCTTCGTTGTGTTCTCCTTTGATCAACGGATTATCAAAGTTTAGAGGGTCATATTTCCTTAGGAAATGCATGCTCTATGTATATTACAGGAATGTTAAATGCAGAGAACATGATATAACCCTTTAACAGTTAACTGATGAATGCGTAATGTTTTTAGCCTCTTTAAAAGAAATAATTGAAGTGCATTTTGGTGATAGCAAAGGTAATGGTATCTTGTTTATTTTAGCTTTCTGTCCATCATTGGATGCTCCAATTGCACACTTTTACCTTCAGGACATCGGGTTATCTTGGGTCACTTAGGTGAATTTCTCACTCCTATGGAAGGCTTACTGGGGTTGCCTTTGGTGGTTGTAACAGTGAATGTTCAACTGGAAATTTTATGACCATCTGAGGAGTGTAATTAGGGCTTGCCTTACCCCTCGGCATATGGCAGGAGCATATTATTGTGTGAAAAGTGAGATTGCCTGGAGCAGACGGTAAATCTGGAGGAGGAGGATCAGACTGTCATTAGAGTGACTCCCTGAGCTTACGCCTCCATTCAGTGGGAGCTAACGACAAGGCGCCGAGGTGTCAGCTTTCTGCACGCACTGTATGCAGTTCCCGCCATCGATTTGCATTTGCCAGGCCACAGCTGCTGAATGTAGCGTAGCTGCCGTGGCGTTCATGTGCAACTCGCCTGCTGTAGGCTCTAGCGCGCTGCCAGCTTCCTCCTCGTGGCGCGTTTGCGGCGGCTTGCCTCTCCGCTCCCTCGCGGTCTCGTCAGATTGCCCCGGCCTCGGATGTGAGAGCCTGGGTATTATTGCCTCTGACTGACGGACTTGTTGACTGACTGATTGCCTGACTGCTTTGATCGACTGACTGACTGACGAGTGACTGACAGAAAACATCGCCAGTGCAAGTGATTTAGAGAACTTTCTCTACCTGTCGCACAGGTAAGTCGGCATCCTTGCTTAGCTGCCCAACTGCTGTAGAGAATGTGGTAGCGAACTTAACTGCGCGGCTTTGCACAACCAGTGGTTGTGTTTGCTGATTTCCTCAATCAGCCGCATTGGCGCGTGAAATATTTGAGAGAGAGAGAGAGAGAGAGAGAGAGAGAGAGAGAGAGAGAGAGAGAGAGAGAGAGAGAGAGAGAGAGAGAGAGAGAGAGAGCGCCTCTGTTCCTTTGTGACGTTTTTCCACGGTGCCGATGACGCTGTCTTTGTTAGGCGACCGGCACGATATGGGGTGTTGACAGGGCGGGCTTTATCAAGCAATGCGTGACCCCGTTGTGTACAGGTAAACAGTTGTGCAGTCAGACAGACTGGCAGACTGCTGCGCTTCAGTGACAGACCTGTCACTTGCGCTAACAAGGGCAGCACAAAACCACTCCGTCACGCCTTTGAGAACGGGAGAGTCTGTAGGATGGGAGAGTGACTGTAGATGGCCAGCTCTCTGTTGTGGTCTTGACTACCTGGACAGAAATTATTTAGCGACTGCGATACAATCACACCTCATAGACTGATTCTGTTGGGACTAGAGTCGTGGATTTGCCACCAGGCGTTGGATGTACTATCAGTATCAGTCAGTCTGGAAAAGTTTTTCCGTCAGGCTGGGTTAACTATAGGGCTGAGGTACCGCAGGATCAGCATCAGGCTTGTGACAGCTGAGGCCGACAGGTGGGTCAGGGACTGATTGACCTCTGATTGGCCACCTCACCTGTCCGCAGTTCACCCCAGCTGCCGAGCTAGCAGCCACGCCGCCACCACGCCTGCATCCAGTCGGTGAGTTGCTGCTGTAGGGTGCCCGTGTGAGTTGCTGCGGTAGGGTGCCCGTGTGAGTTGCTGCGGTAGGGTGCCCGTGTGAGTTGCTGCGGTAGGGTGCCCGTGTGAGTTGCTGCGGTAGGGTGCCCGTGTGAGTTGCTGCTGTGTGAGTTGCTGCTGTAGGGTGCCCGTGTGAGTTGCTGCTGTGTGAGTTGCTGCGGTAGGGTGCCCGTGTGAGTTGCTGCTGTGTGAGTTGCTGCGGTAGGGTGCCCGTGTGAGTTGCTGCTGTGTGAGTTGCTGCTGTAGGGTGCCCGTGTGAGTTGCTGCTGTAGGGTGCCCGTGTGAGTTGCTGCTGTGTGAGTTGCTGCTGTAGGGTGCCCGTGTGAGTTGCTGCTGTAGGGTGCCCGTGTGAGTTGCTGCGGTAGGGTGCCCGTGTGAGTTGCTGCTGTAGGGTGCCCGTGTGAGTTGCTGCTGTAGGGTGCCCGTGTGAGTTGCTGCTGTAGGGTGCCCGTGTGAGTTGCTGCTGTAGGGTGCCCGTGTGAGTTGCTGCTGTGTGAGTTGCTGCTGTAGGGTGCCCGTGTGAGTTGCTGCTGTGTGAGTTGCTGCGGTAGGGTGCCCGTGTGAGTTGCTGCTGTGTGAGTTGCTGCGGTAGGGTGCCCGTGTGAGTTGCTGCTGTGTGAGTTGCTGCTGTAGGGTGCCCGTGTGAGTTGCTGCTGTAGGGTGCCCGTGTGAGTTGCTGCTGTAGGGTGCCCGTGTGAGTTGCTGCTGTGTGAGTTGCTGCGGTAGGGTGCCCGTGTGAGTTGCTGCTGTGTGAGTTGCTGCGGTAGGGTGCCCGTGTGAGTTGCTGCTGTGTGAGTTGCTGCGGTAGGGTGCCCGTGTGAGTTGCTGCTGTAGGGTGCCCGTGTGAGTTGCTGCTGTGTGAGTTGCTGCTGTAGGGTGCCCGTGTGAGTTGCTGCTGTGTGAGTTGCTGCGGTAGGGTGCCCGTGTGAGTTGCTGCTGTAGGGTGCCCGTGTGAGTTGCTGCTGTGTGAGTTGCTGCGGTAGGGTGCCCGTGTGAGTTGCTGCTGTGTGAGTTGCTGCGGTAGGGTGCCCGTGTGAGTTGCTGCTGTAGGGTGCCCGTGTGAGTTGCTGCTGTAGGGTGCCCGTGTGAGTTGCTGCGGTAGGGTGCCCGTGTGAGTTGCTGCGGTAGGGTGCCCGTGTGAGTTGCTGCTGTAGGGTGCCCGTGTGAGTTGCTGCTGTGTGAGTTGCTGCGGTAGGGTGCCCGTGTGAGTTGCTGCTGTGTGAGTTGCTGCGGTAGGGTGCCCGTGTGAGTTGCTGCTGTGTGAGTTGCTGCGGTAGGGTGCCCGTGTGAGTTGCTGCTGTGTGAGTTGCTGCGGTAGGGTGCCCGTGTGAGTTGCTGCTGTGTGAGTTGCTGCGGTAGGGTGCCCGTGTGAGTTGCTGCGGTAGGGTGCCCGTGTGAGTTGCTGCTGTAGGGTGCCCGTGTGAGTTGCTGCGGTAGGGTGCCCGTGTGAGTTGCTGCGGTAGGGTGCCCGTGTGAGTTGCTGCTGTAGGGTGCCCGTGTGAGTTGCTGCTGTGTGAGTTGCTGCGGTAGGGTGCCCGTGTGAGTTGCTGCTGTGTGAGTTGCTGCGGTAGGGTGCCCGTGTGAGTTGCTGCTGTGTGAGTTGCTGCTGTAGGGTGCCCGTGTGAGTTGCTGCTGTGTGAGTTGCTGCGGTAGGGTGCCCGTGTGAGTTGCTGCTGTAGGGTGCCCGTGTGAGTTGCTGCGGTAGGGTGCCCGT